>VYXC01011457.1:2992903-3057181 GCA_013397175.1 Platysteira castanea
CTGGAATTGCTCGTCCTTAAACTTGTACCCCAGTGGCTGAATGTGAACCCTCAAAACCAGTCGTGGGAAAGCTGTCATCGAGGGAAATGGACTCACACTTGCCAACAGATACCCGGGCGGCTGTTGGTGCCATTAAAAATTGTTCTCATAGTAAAGTACCAAAGCAACAAAAGAAACTTCTCTCTTTACATGGACTGATGAAAAGTTGTTTTAAAATGGTCAACTAACTGAAATGAGTCTCAGTTTGTGTCTTTACGTTAGATAAATAGGGGGAGGTGCTGAAAAAAGAAAGGGAATGTCTGTAGTTGTTTTTCTCTTAATTCCTTCTTATTTCTTTTTACTTTTAGTTTTAGTAATAAACTTCATTGCATTCGTTGAAGTGTAGTGCCTGCTTTGTATTCCTCCCTAATTCTTATCTCACAGAAGGGACAAATGCGAACCAAACCACTACAATGCTTTCATTTAGAAATGAGGATCTGTGACTGCATATTTTTGGCTGAGCATAGAACCTCAGGCACCATAGTATTTGTAGTGGCACTTAAAGACGAAACACCATATCTGAAAGAGAAAACTGCCTAAAATAGAGTTACCTAGATAAGCTAGAACATATCCCTCTAGGGACAAAATGAAAACACAAACCAACTCAACACAATGTCAAGGTAAATACAATTTAGACCGTTTTTTAGATTAGTAAATGCAACAATTTATAAATTAGTCCTTTGATCCAAAGGAGCATATAGAAAAAAAAATTGATAATAATGCTACCTTAAATAGATCTCTCTCTTTAAAATGGCAAAAATGAATGAAAACACCTGATAACATGGAATACACCAAAGTTATCCTTTAGCAAGTTTAATGAATCTACATCAAGATTTTTCTGAGAAAGGAGGTTGGAGATCCTTTTCGGTGTGATTGGTTTACCCAGTCACAGGGTTTTTTCCTGTGTTATACTTGCAGATGAAAAGGTTTGCCTGAATCTCATGGCAGGTAAGCTCTGTGTGCCCTTCAGAGCTGCCCAGTGGTGTGTGGCTGAGATACCTCTACTTGCTTATTTAAATGCACTCTTAGAAGTGGGCACTGCCCAGAGTCTTCTGTTTACTGCCTTTCAATAGGGCTGTGTAAGTCCTCAAAAATGTTTATAATAGTAAGGAAGTCATGACCAGCCATAGGGTGTGGATATAAAAATCTTACCTTCTTCTGCTTCCATTGGTGACCCTGGATTTTGTTCTCTGGATGCTTCCAGATTACTGCCTTCAGTACTGATGTTATTTAATACATTCAGGCTACCGGCAGATCTTGGTGCTTTCCACGCCAAGTCAAATAAATTCAGCTACTATGCCCAAAAGATAAAACTACTTGTACATTTGTCATCAAATAGCACTTCTGGGATCCATTAATATGGAATATGAGTCTCTTCTCCATTAATACTGAAGGGCTTATTAGAAATTGGACTCATACAGTAGCAGACACCAAATTTTTCCTTTCAAAAAGAAAGTTTATTGTTAAGACCTTCACATTGGAAGCTAAAAGTATTTATAGTGTACTTTGGGCCCACTCTTTTATAAAGTTTTCCTGAATGGCTGACACAGAACATCTCACCCAGAAATGTAACTTAGCTAATCAATAAATAAAATAACATTCACTCTTTCTTTTATAAGATATGGTCTTAAATTGCTGATCAATTTTGGATTTCCTTTTTCATCTGATATTATTCATGTTTTGAATTTGGTTACATTTTAATAAGTTTTGAGGTTTGGAGATTTTCTTCCTGATTTATTTTTGAACAATGAAGGAGTTTCTGTACATAAAAAATTGGAAGGGAACCTCCGACTTTTACAGGCAGTTCATCAAAATGCTGAGACAAAAAGTCCCAACATTGTTGTCTGTGACTTACTATAAAGACAATGAAGCAGAACAGTTGATATACACTTGTAAAAATGAGGGGACTTTTAATAAAGGTTGTAGAAATCTCACAAAGAATAGAGAATAAACTTGAATAATGGCAATGATGACAGATTCCCAACAAAGCCAGGACAATATTGAATATAGCAGTGGCTTTTAAATGTAATAACATTTATGAATTACGGCTAAATGGCCTGAAGTTAAATATATATGATATTGCTGATATTAGTTAAATTCAGCTTCTTGCAGGTTTATCCCAGATATGACTGGCAGAGATAGGAAAAGTAATATGTCTCATGTAAAATAAAATGAATGAGGTGCTTGACTTGAAGAGCTGAGTTCTGCTGTAAGGTTCAAGAAAATGGTCCATGTACAAATGTAGAGATTATGGAACTCCACCTGACACTGAGATGCAGAAGTTCTTTCCAAGGTGCTGGTTTAGAAAAGGTCAATGAACTTTATATTCTGTAACATCCGTGAGAACCCTTTTGGTAGCTCTGTGAAGTTGTGATACCTTAGTGAAACCAGTGAGAAACCCTTCTACAGTACCTTACGCACACACAAATAGTATTTTTTTTTGCCAAAGTCTGGGAGTTGGAGTCCATATGTGTTAGCTGCAAAGTTTAATTTTCCTTGTTTTTTCATTGAATGCTTACTTTTATGATAAACTGTTTCAGGGAAGGCAGCTTCTGTTGCAAATATTCCATAAGATGTCTATTCTTGGGTTTTTTTTCACACAATCTTTACATTGATCACATTATTTACTTATATCTTCCAACAGGTTATTACATGGTCAGAATACTAGCATCAAAATATGCACCTTTTGCAGAAAAAATTGCTATGTAACTTAAAGACTTGTATTTAAATGCTGAACACATAGATGTACTTATAGGAATTCTTTAAACAATAATAAAGGAAATTGTCATAGTAGGGGTCCTCTACAGACAAATTTTCTGTGAAAATGAGGTAGATGCAGTTTTCTGTGAGTAGGCAGCGAAATCAGTCACAATACAAATTATAATGGCATTGCAGTTCTTGAGAAGATTCGAAGTCTGATGAGGAAGGAAATCCTCAAGACTGAGGCTGTCTGTTCCGTCCCTGCACTGTCAATGCGTCACTAAACTCAGAGCGCTGCTATTCAGAGGAAATCTACATAAAGAGGAAAATGAGCTATTAGAGAGCTCTCTTAAGAAAGTTACAGTAATGGCACAGCTATGAACTATGCAAGTGCAGAAGATGAAATACAGGAAGAGATTTTTGTGGCTGGGTCATGAGCTGGCAATAGTGGAAGGAAGTCCGGAGATGGGCAAATTAAGCCAGGGACAGATAAGTAGAGAAGGCATTCATGGGCAATAGCGGAAAGCACAAGATAAGTGTAAAATGAGATACAGCTTGCAAGGGTCATTAAGATGAACAAGAAAACATTCTGTAAGTACCTAAAGAGAGATAGGAACAACCCAGGTAAGAGCTGGTCAGTTACTGAGTAGAGAAGATAAACACACCAATAGATCTAGGTGTCACAAGTCGCAGTTTTAATAATGGTCTTCAGAAAACATAGTCAGCTGTGGTCAGACAGCTAATGCAATTAGGACAGAAAAAATGTAAACTCAAGGTTTACCACAAAATATATATTAAAGAATATTTATATTTAGTAGACATTTGAAATTGTTTGAGCTGTGAGATATGGAATGGGAAGCATAACAATCAGTAAAGTTTCACAATAATTCTTTGTTCTTACATTTCAAACAGAGCAAAAGGAAAATCGAAGTATTGTCTAACAATAACTTTTACTTCAGCATATGGAAAAATACAGGATCACATAAGATAACTATGTATTTTCTGTAAAAATAGCAAGGCAAGTAGCACTCATTATGTCATGTCCAGCCATGAATGCTGTGAGGACTCCTGGTCACTCCCTCTCAGAGGGGATTTAATAGAACAAAGCTGATCAAAAGTTTGAACAACTTATATAAAATAAGACGATTAACAGAGCAGAACAAGTAGATTGGAAAATAGATGATTTAGGCAGTTTGGATAAAAGCCTATAAATTCCTGAAGAAACTGAATAGGCATTGATTACTCACTGTTTTTCACAATCCAACAACAGCAGGGCAGCCAAGAAAATAATGTTTAATAGGTTTAAAACAATAAAAGGAAAGCCTTTTTCAGGGAGTACATCACTGAACTGTGGAACATATTGACATGATGCACTGTGGAGACCAAATGGGACCGGTTAAATTCGTGGAGGGTTTACCTATCAGTGACTACTAAACATAATAAATAGTAAGGAAAGTTGTAGAGAATCTAGAGAGGAAAAACAAACATAACCAGAGATCATAAAAAGCTGACCTCAGAAAAATTGGAGAAATCACTGTTGTGCGTGCTGCTATTTTTCTTGTTATATAAGAAATGCCTGATAAGAGATGCAGCTATTTCAGATAACCCTTTTTAACATGGTATTTTTCAAACAGTTTTTTGTTTTCTTCTAGGTCACTGATAAGTAAGATAGTGGACTCAATAGAGTCATGATCGACTTCGCTAATTTTTTTTTTTTTTTTTTTTGTTTCCTATCCAGTTCTTTATCTGTGAAAATTTTCTTGCCTTGTATTCTAAAATATTTTTTCTCATTATATTAAATATAAATAGTGAAGCATCTTTACCCAAAAATTTTATCACTTGTTATTAATTTGCTACTCACTAAAAAAACAAAAAGCTTTTACTAACCTTGCTATATCTTATCAGCTTCTTTTGAATTGAATAAAAACTCATAATGGTCTCAGATGCACTGCACATAGCTCTTCACCTCTGCTACAGCACGTAGCAAAAGTGTGAGAGAAATAGGTAGAAACATAAGCAATCATAGATCCAGGACACAGAGCCTGCAAGAAGATGCTGAATAAAGTAGAACTGCTTAGCATAATGGAGATATAATGGAAATGTAGTAAAAAAAAAAAAATCAATCAAGTTTCTGGTAACAATCTTAAAATACATGAAAAGTTGCTGCAAAGAGAAAAGCTGTCCTCCATGTTCCAGCTGAATAAGAATAACATGTAGGGTGGGTGTTAGGGGAAGGCTTTTCATGGTTATATAGTAAAAATTGCAATACATCGCTTTCAGAGGTTCAGACTTTTCTGCCACTGGAGATGTGGCTTTGGGAGCTGGTTGGAGTCACTGCTGCTGGAGGGGGCGTGGATTCACTCCTGAGGATGTCTCTGGGATTCTATAGGCAAAAAGTCATTAAAGCTTCCTAGTAGCCTTCCTTCATTAAGCCCTGAGGGGAGTTCAGTGAGATCTTTTACTCTTCCTTTAGAGAAAAAATAACTTTTTTTTTTTTTTGTAAGCCTTCTGGCTATTCTCTTTTTTAGAGGAAAGGGAAAACACTGCTAAGTGATCACCTGTGTCATGACCCTTTTTCTATAAAAATTAATGGGATATACTTTTCTTCAGAGGAAGTTGAAGCAGAAGCTTAGAGTTTTGAACTTACAGCAACAATGAGCAGTGAACATTATCTAAAAGGAAACTGGAATGAATGTGAAGGTCAAGTGGACAGGTTAAAATCAAATTCATTCCACTTAATCTTTTTGTTCCTGGTCCTGCAACATGTTCTGCTATTTCTTCTTTTGCACTGCCTCAGGTTTCTTGAGAAATAGGGAAGATCAGAATTCAGTGGCATGTTTGGCTGCAGGACAGGTACTTTCCAGGCTGACCAACCTGGGACCCTGGGTAGCAGCTCCTCAATAAAAGAGCAGCAGATGCTGTTGGCCAGAGCATTGTGCTCTGCATTAGACATAGGGAGTTTAAAGCTTTATCTAATGATTTTGGAAATTGTTCAAAAGAACTCATTAATCATAAACAATCCCCTTTTTTCCTGATTCTAATTCATAAAATGCTTTTAATATTATTTCATTAATTAATCAGTGTCCAACCTTATTTATTATTAATAACCAAGAGGATTATTTTTGTAACAGCAGGGTCATTATCATGTTACTTGATATGAATTTCCAGTTTAGCTTTGTCAGAAGCAGGAAGCAGTGCTGAAGAACTTTTCCTAAATCATGGATCTGAAGTCACATTTCAGCTAGAATTTTATTATTTTAACAAGCACCATTCTTCTAATGAATACAGAAGGCAGAGACTGCAGCTGGTGTTATGACAAGATTTTAAATTAGAACAACTAAATCACCTGGAAAAATATAATTTCCAACCTATTTTCCAGATTAAAATTCAAAATGCATAGCCTTTAAGGTCCTGAAAAGCTAGGATACTCTTTGGAGTTCTTATATTTTGCTTTTGAACATGCAGAAGTTAGAGGTCTGAAGCATCCCAGGATATTGCCAGGAAGACTGTTGCAAATTTTTCAGGTGTGACCTGACTCTGTTGTTGCTGCAACAAACATTTAGGCAGTCCAGGACTGAGATTTGTGAAGATGCCATTCTAAAAAAGTAAGTCACACAGTATAGTATTTCACAGTGATGCAGAGCATTTGGTGAAGAAGGAGCAGTTGAACTGCTTTGCTGCAGTGTACGTTATGCCAACTGCTATGTAAACTTCATGCAGATATATATTTTAAATTTCAGTCAGCATTTAATTTCAAACTTGCCTTTTGTTTGAATTGGCAGCTGAGTGAATGCCTCCATTGTCTTGGAAATGCACATTCTAATACAGAAGAGACAAGCAAATGTATTTCTACTCAGACAAAAGCTATTACATTACTGGTCACCCTCAAAGAGATACATCTCCTTTCCCATGTGCACCTGCAACATCAATGTTCGTGGACACCACACACATAGGTTTCCTTACAAATGGTGGGGAGAGATGGGCAACTTGTCTGTTGAGCCTTTGGACTAATCAGGATCATCTGTGTCACATTAACCTTCTCTGCCCTCAGAAATAGTCAGCAATGGAGTTTCCACAAGCTCCTCAACCACTGAATGTTTTACTTGTTTTAGCATTAAATGTCATTACAAGTAGACTTTACGTCTCATATTTCAACTTAAACACATAATTTCTTGTCTGACATAGCTACTTTGAGGTCTAAAGACTAAAAGTCCAAAATACAAACCTGCAGGCATAAGTAGAAGTGAGAACTGCATCTAGGGGCAAGTCAGCAAGTGGCAGCTGCACCCAAAGTTCTGTGGTGCAATGTACCCATTCCAGCCTGCCTCTAGGGTGTGCGCATAAATACACGCACAAATAAATGCCTTGATTCTGAAAGGCTTTGCATAGAATACCAAAAAGCCCCAAGGTTCTTCTGCAGAGGCCAGTCAGGGGCAGATTGCACAGGTGATAAATGCTTAATACAAATTTCTGCCACAGGAAGTCTGTGCCCTCTGCCTGCTGTGCAGCTAACCTTGAAGAACAGGATGGGACCGAAGAACTTTTTAACTATGTTGATTTGTGCTTCAGACCTCAGTGTGGTGATGAGGCACCGAGTGATCTGCAGCTTTCCCCCTCGTGCTACTCGGCTATTACTAACACAAGATCAGTAACTTTTATTTCTCTTGGGCTTCTCAACTTTTATCTTGTATTTGCATGCAGTGTTTTGATTTCTGCACTCTTCAGATAAAAACAAATGCTTTTATGTCCATAATGAATCACAGTCACATGAGCAGCTGTATGGGAGCAGATTATCAAAATAAAACAGCATTATTAAGAAAACATCGGGATTTTAATAGCGAGAAGTACTAATTATTAATGGTACATTTACTGAGCATTGACCAGAAATTTTGACAATTAAATTGCTTTAGCCATAAGATGTGATGTTTTTCACCAGTTTCCATAGTTTCCATTGTATTTGTATCTCAAATAATGTCATTTAGTTATAAACATTCAGAATATTCTCCCTGAAAAGGTTGCAGGGTGACCTGCCAGTTAAGACATGCCTAATGGCTCTCTGGCTGGCTCAGCAAGCCCACACTCAAGGCCTTTGACTGTACTCTAAGGCTTTCCCTTAACTTTGTTAGATACCAGAAGAGATGGACGCAAACAAATGTTTCTGCATCTTTTGACTCAGTTTCAAAGTAGACGCACTGATGTTGGGCAGCTGCCTACCAAAATAATGGTTGCAACAACAGCAAAGCATTTATTGAATTCCAGAAACTGAGGAAGTAGATGATAATTCTCAGAAGCAAACAGAGCTCAGCAACTGATCCAAGATATTAATAAAGAAAAAACAAAGACGTGAAATAAAAAAATGCCCTAAATTTCCAATCTATTAAATAAATGGGAGGCTGAGACAACCCACTGCTGCCAGGACCTCCTCTGTCTCTACTTCCTGGGAATGAGAGAGAGAAAAGCCCTCCAAAATGATGGACAGTGTCTGCAGGGCACCCGAGGCAAGGTAGCAATCATGCCCTTAGCCAGCTCTGGAGTGCTTGTTTGACAGTGCTTCCCCTTTCCTTATTGAATAACCTGTTGAAGTGCTAAGAGGATCTGAAGTGGATGTTTCAATTGCTGCACAATGTACCTGTTTTCATGCCATCAGTGCTGGTAAACATGGATTGTTGCTTCCCAGAGGTATGCCTATGTAAATTTACGTCTGCATAGATGTATACAAACCGCAATATCTTTCAGTTACTAAGTAAGTATTGGGTAGAAGCTGTGGAGCAAACAAGAATTACGTTTCATTCTTGCAGTGATGTCAGTTGGAGCCCAAGGGCAAAGTGGAGCTGAGGCCAGTTGTGCTTGTGTAAACCTAAAACCAGGCAGGGTCTGAAGGTGAGGCCATCCCATGTGCAGGCTCAGTGAGCCAGTTCTGCACCTCATATCCACTGATGGGACATGAGGTGACTTCAGTGGAGCTAGGCTGGTTTATATCAGCTGAGGATACAGCTAAACAGTGTTTAGCAGGTTTTCTGCATCACTCTCCTTTTCAGCAAGTGATGTCAACCATGCTCCTGCTCTTGCCTCTGTCCCTGCACACACGGCAGCAGCACCATCAGTTTGCTCTCACCTCCAGGAAGGGCTGAGCTGTGGTGGCTCGTTGCTGTTGCTCCAACTGCCTAAGCAGGGAGCAGTACCCGACCATCACCCTCTGCAGAACACTGTAACTCACCAGCTCTGGAGGACAGTTTAGCTTGGCAAACAGCCACCTCCTAAGTTTGGGAACATGGTCAAAACTCTGAATATAGGATTTTATATTTTCTTTGGGGAAATAGTTTTTATTCTTCCTCTCTTCCAGCTATTTGGTGGGAATAAGAAAAGATGTCAAGTCAGTAATAAAAGAAGAATAAAATACTGTGGAACACACGTTTATTCCTGGCAATATTGTGCCATGTATTTTAAAAACCAGGGGACTCATTCATAGTTGGTTTAAATTAGTAGAATCACAGGACTAAGTCAGCCCTCATTAAAATGAATAGGAGTCTTTCTATGAAATTCATTTGAGGCTGGAGCAGGCTATTACGTGGTGTAGAAGGTCCTTTTGAAAGAATAAGAAAGAAAATGGTTCAAATTATTTTCACTTCATGTTCTTAAACAATTTGCTTATTACTGTAATACAATGGATCAATGCATCAAAGGAAAGTGTTTTGTGAAAGCATGAACAATTTGAATTTCAGGATTGCAGTGTATTAGATTAATTAACTAGAAAATTACTGTAGTAATCATAGTGGAACTGGAATCAAACCTGCTAAGAAGACTCCCATGCTATTTCTTATTTCTAATGTAGAGTCGCTATTCAACACTGGTAAAGCTGTTCCTCATTTCCATTGCATTAGCTGGGAAACACTGAGAGTGGTAGCTCATAATTTACCTCAGAGATATAAAGTTTAAAGTTTGCAGAAGGCTATGAAGATTTGTGGGGGAATATTTCATCCTGTGACAAAGACACTGTACTTAGCCACGCTGATTTATTCCATCAGTTCTTAGTACACAGGTTTCTGGACCAAGGTCAGAAAAGTCAATGATCCACAAAGCTCTCTTTCTATCTTTGTGCCATTTGCATCGATCACCCATTTCCAGTCTTCTGGTGGTGCTCAGAATTACTCTAAATGATTGTCCTTTACCTCTTCTTTATACTTGTTCATAGGCTATTCTTTCTTGGGACTGAAACCAGGCACCCTATGTCAATGTCCTATGTCATTTGGAGTCACAAACTTATATAAAAGACCCTTATCTCAAGAGATTTACAGTTTAGAGGGCTCAAAGAAAAATGAATGTTTCTAAGGCATGATTCATCTCTTCCTAAGATAGTTGTCCAAAATAGACATTCCAAGTGCTTATTTCTCTCCATTGACTGGAGAGGTGGGGCTCACTAGCTCAGAATGAAGTATTGCAGAGATTCCAAGTTAACATGAATAGCTTTCTGCTCCTATATCTTTTCAAGATATCCTTGCTGGATGTATAATATTAAAAGGTAGTTCAAGCAAATGGAACTTCATTGTTACTGTGTGAACTGCAAAAGACATTTGCCCTCAGAACAAAGTGTTTATGCCTCAAGAGTTTTTGCTTTTTCTTTGCACATCACATCAAATAGCTCATCTTGAGTTACTTAGGACTGCAGTGGGCTCATTGTGCACCTTCCCTGTGTGTTCTCAGTAGGCAAGAACCTTCTGATCCTCATAGAATAGTGCAGCTGCTAACATCAGAAATACAGCAGTTTTCTTCTCCTTTCCTATTGTTATTGATAAATTTTGATTGGTAAATATGGCTTATTGTCCAATAAGAATAAAAACCACCCCTCATGCTATGAGTTTAAAAAAACCAAAGGACTTGAAAGGTGTTTAAGTGCTAGTATGTGTTCTTGGAACTGTATCACACTATATCACAGTTTGTTCAGAGGAATAATTTGCTCTTCTTTGTTTTTTGCACTGCTTATTGTAGAAAAAGACATTTTTGTGTCATTCAAGTGTGTCTTCCTGCACTGAATTTTGGCAGCCTTTCTGACCTATTCTTGTACATGTGCTCATATTCTGCTCCCACTCATACTATGTGTGTGAGAAACTGCTGGCACCAGCCTCAGCTGCCCCTTGTGCTGCACTTGCTGAGGCAGCACCTCAGAGATGAGGTTCTCTCTGCCTTTTTGCTGTTCTCAATAACAGCACTTTGAAACAGCTCAGATCTTTTTGTCTCATAGCCACCTGCTGCAGCAAGCTGTGATTTCTTCATGACTAGGTGCTTATAATGTGTAATTGCTTCGTTTCCTGAGTACTATGTTGCATCTGCAAAAATAATTGACACAAACCCCCCCAAAAGTAATTTTTAAAGAAATAATCGATAAGAAATAATAAGGTTTGGAAAGTGTAATTCCAAAAATTGAATAGTTTGTTTTATGTATTGCAGATATGTGATATATTCTGATCTAATTTGGCCTTCAGGACAGTAAAGATTAAGAAAAAACGAGCAGAGGTGTGTCAGAGAAAGCAAGTACATGTCCAGACATATCATTGAAAAAAAGTTGTATCAAAGTATTCTGTTACTCTCTGTGAATCTCTGTCCTCACATTCTCCTCTATTAAACCAGCCTTTTTATGTTGCTATGAAGGAGTAAGATTCAATAAATCCAAATTAGCTAATCTATATATATTTAATTTGCTGTGGGGGTTTTTTATTATTATTTTTCTTTGTTCTACACCAGCAAAATATGCTGGAACAGCAGACAAGAATTTCAAGCTGTTCATCAAAATTAAATTTGATTTTTGCCTCTTTCTTCACTTCTTTTTCAAGACGCAGGAAAAAAGCGGGCTTCCCATGAAGAAGCTGGTTTTGATTGCAGCCTGGCTACAACATGAAATATTTTTCATGAACAAGTATCTCATTTGTGATAAATTTTAAAACTTCATTAAAGTCACATGCCACACACATCCTCTAGTAGATCTGAAATCCCTTGGTTGAGATTAAAGATACTTTGATTTCTAATTTCAGCTCTGTCACTAACCTTGACAAAGCCATTTGACTGCTTTGTACCTGCATTTATATACCCATTCACAGTCTTTGCTGCCTCGATCGCGAGCTCTTCAAGATAAATACAGTTTCCAACTGTCTCTTTTAATAAGTTGCCTTACAGAACTTTCATATATTCCTTTTGGAGAAGCCATATGCCTTCTGTGATGACTGAACCCCTATTTCTTCTTGCTCTAGGTGGAAATAGGCTCCAGCTATAGAAATTAAAAAGAGATTGCAGCAGTTTCTGTGGGTATTGCTCATGCTGCTGGGGGATTGACACAGGTAGTCTTGTTCAGGGCCTGTACCACACAGAGTCCTCATCAAAAGCCGTCCTCATCAAAAACCATCCTCTTTACAAGTGATTTCTTAGGAATTTTGGGAGTTATAAATCTGAGTGAAGCGATCCTATAGAAAAATACTTGAATTAGGATGAGAGTCCCAAAAATCTTTTCACTGAGTTTAGTGGGTTTTAGGAAATGGGCATTGAGTGAAAAATCAGAAATGTGGTAAGATGCTTATATAGGTTAATTATCTAAGTTCTGTGGAAACAGTGAGAATGTGTCTAAAAATGAATCTTGATTTTACTTCTTTGCCATAGCTTTTCACTTCCAGTATTAATTTCAAGAAAATTGTTAGTGTCACATTGCAATCATCCACACTGATTCGAAGCTTAATGGCCTATTTCTCCACAGTAAAAACTCCACAGTGATAATTTCAAGCATTCATTTACTGAACATGTCACAGAGCCGCAAAACAAGAAATGAAAATTCTCAGGAGTAGATAGATGATCAATTCTTTTTTCTTGATAGGGAGTGGGGAAGAATCACAATCAGAAACAGAATCAAAATCAGAATCAGAATCAGAATTATATTGACTTACTGAATTTTCCTCTTAATGGGATTTTGACCTCTGAACTAAATGTAGATTTTTAAAAATTCTCCTCTATACTATTCCCTATTATAATTTTTTAATAAATTTTTTTTTCCAAAAAAAAAAATAAGGAAATCAATCAACTTGTGTGGTTTGTTCAGCTACATTACTACCATTGCTTTTCCATAGCTAACAAATTGAGAAAGGGAAAACTTCCATTTTCAGTTTGCTCTTCAGGAGTAATAAGCAAAACTTGTATTGCATATTTCAGCTTTCTGTCCTCATGGCCTCCAACTCCTTTCACGGACCATGCAGACAGCTGGCTTGGTCTAGCAACTCCTTCCTGTTCCTAAGGCCCTGTTTCCAGGGATGTAGTCCCCAAAATATTATGGAGACTGTTGAATTCAAAGTGGTTTCTATGTGCTTGCAATTAATATCCATTTAAGAACTTCTAATAGGAAAACTAGGAAAGATGAGACAGGATCAAATGGTAAGTCCGCAGGAGTATAAGAACTAGTGCTGTCAAAAAAATCCAAAGAATCCAGAAACCACTGTGCCTCAGCAGATTCCTAATATTATCTGCTTTGTCTGCTCTTTCTAACAGTCTGTGATGCATTTATGGCCTGAAGTTTTAGAGAATAGTGCTCAATTTGAAAGCAAAGTTATTGTAAATGAAATGACAAAATGGACAATACCTCTGGGAACTGACCTTTCCCATTCTAAAATAGGAGTCCAGTTGTCTTGCTAAAGTGTTCAGTAATGATGTACCAAATTTAAATATTTCCTTCTAGATTAAGAAATCTCCTGGTCACTACTGCACGAATCTGAGCTGCAGAAATGTTTTCTGAATTTAACTTGCAAGGATATTTTGCTCCTATCATTTTATACGCATAAAACACAACAGTTTTTTGATAGAGGATGCACCTTTGAAGGTGTTTGTGTAGCCCAAAGAAGTACTAATCTTGACTGAAGCTCCCACCTAGTCAGTAGTGCTATAGCATTCTTCAGCCATGACAGCACAAGACATTTTGAGAACGATGTTCACAGGTTAAATTTCTTAGAATTATTACTTATGAGATATTTAAGCTATAATTCTTCCCTCCAAAATTTTTAAGTTTTAGTAGAACAGACGGTGAAGGAATGGGTTGAAAAAACCATTCCGTTAATTTCCTCTACCCTACGTGGATAAAACCCATACCTTAGAAGCTGTTTCACAGACAAAACACAACCAAACAGCCTAAAAGCCCAAAAAGAGTGTCTGACACCCACCCACTTTGCCACAGAGGGATGGAGGGCTGCTGCTCAGAGCTTGTTGTAGCTGCCTTGGATATCTCAAGTTTCAGATTCCTGCTTTTCCCTTTCCTGCTGCAGAGCTGAAGGTTTGAACCACAAAATACTGTAGGTTAAGGCTCTTTATTATCCTGTGCCTGATAAAGAGTTCCAGGATTAAATCCAGTAACTCTTCCCTGTGAAAGCTGTATAGAAATTATAATGTTGCTTTGCAAAGCTTTTGGAAAATCAGGACTGGCTCAGTGCTACAGGCGTGTTCTACAATTGATGTTCACGGACTGGTGACTCTGTTATAAGTTGTACTGAATCCAAAAAATGAGTTTTTCCTATTCCACCACACTTTGCTCATGTAATAGAGAGAACAATGAAGTTCAATTCCAATCAATTTTCATAATAATAAATTTCTTCATAATAGGTTAGGTAGGTGAAGGATCTACCTAAGAATCATAATAAAGCTATAGCAACCTTAAATAATAGGTGGAACATCTAATCAGTCACACAATGCATGGGAAACCTGTTTAAATTAGAAACTGAACTGGAAAAGTGATAAAATCTAATATTAAAAACTGCAGCAGAGCATAGATACTCATCCAGATGAAAGAGAAAAATTAACATGCTTTAAATAATTGATATATTAATAATCTTCTGGGAGCAACAAATAGTTCTTTTTCATATAAATATATTACACATCATTCTCTAATAAATATAGAATTCTCTTTACGGCTGACCTCTGAGCTAGGAGAGTTGCTGCTGATTGTATTGACTAGTCTTAATATGTCCAATTTCTGGAAACAATTGCAGTTTTGGAGACTTCAGGAGAGTTGATCAGTTTTTAAATGTTTTATAGGCATAATGAGGCACTTTTTTCCCTGTAACTTTACTCAACTTGCACTACTTTGGATATATGATTCTTATTGTTGATAAAATGCAGTATTACCCATGGTCAATATAAAGTGGAATCCGTGATTCCATTGCCTTCAATAGCTGTGGAGATTAATTTATAAACATGGTGGGTTGTGGGTGGTTTTCCCCTTAACGCTTAGATGAAAGGTAGAACTGTTATGTCTAAAATTTATAGACAAACTGCAAATATATTCCATAAGTGAAGCTTAGGATGTGTTTTCAGTTGAGTTATTTTGAAATCACACTTATGTCGCATGATACAGGAATGCAAAATATTAATTTCATAAATAAGTTTCTTTCTCTTTGGTTGTATAAAGAGATCATTATTTTTCCATCAATCTTTGTATAATCAATGTATACATTAGGATATATTATGGTTTAAAGGAGATAGAATTCTTTACTAATTTTTTAGATTAAAGATTTCAGACACATCATTCTTCTAGCTCTTATAATTTTAGCTTGCTCCAATTAAGCAAAAAAACCCCACAAATATTGAAATATTTGACGTGGTCCAGAGATCAGAAAACAACCTCATATTCAGAACATTGTAGCTCTGTTCTGTAGGAAACCAGCATAAAACCCTGTCAAATGAACCTTTCTCTAAAGAATGATGATTCTGCATTCCTTCCCTCCTTTTCTTCAGGACCTTTTACATCTAAACTTATCCATTAACCTCTAAGATATTCTGTCACTTGCCTATCAGAACCAAAACTATCGATTATTTCTTTTGAATCTAGAATGGATGCATTTCTTTCATCCCCAATACTGTGAATATGAAAAGGCAGTAATCATCTGGATGTCCCTATAACTGTATATCTCAGTGGAAAACACTTTATGGCAAACCGTGATGGATAATGTAACAACAAACTTTTCAGTCTGAAACGAGGAGGGAGTTGCAAATATTAACATTTTTCCCCTTCTTTTATATTTGACAGCTCTATTTCATACATTTTCTTGCTAGGAAGTACATCAACGCTGCACATAAATAATTAATGTGTCATTTTAATAATTCAATATAGAAAATTCAATATAAACATTTCGAATTAATGCAGCTATTTTTCAATGCAGCACACTTGTGTATTGCAGAATATTAGAGAAACTTAATATTCTGGTGTTTATTTGAGGAAGGACTTCTGGTATTTTATTATATGTGAAAGGTAAAGAAAATAAGATAGAAAAATTGAAGATGGTGCAACTGCTGTAGCAAACTAATCCTAATGTGTTCATGTTCCATCACAGTAGTTTTAGAAGCACTTCATTAATTATAATTAGCAAATGGAAGACTACTTAAATCAGAAGAGTGTAAGAAAAAGGTGTTTGTTGAATGTCATTATAGGAAAAATGCAGACATTTGGTTTACAGCTGGAAGTTTGGTTACATGCAGGCTAAGGAATGAGAATGAAAACAATCTCCAGGTACCCCCATCAGGGTATTTTGCACCTTTGGGGTAGGTTTTTGTATTACAGCTCTGTGATGTGGATACTAGGAAGGGTTTATGTTTAGTTTCGATTATCCTAGGAGCTCGGCCTTTGGCAAGCAGCCAGGAAAGCTGATGTGCTCCCCTTTGACTTTTTCCACCACAAATAATTGAATACAGGAGCCCAGAACGTGCTCATCAATAGCCACAGGGACAGGAAGAAATTCTGATCAGGCCAGGCTGATGGTGGCTGGAAAAGTTTTCCGCCTTTGCCCTAAAAAATGAGCCTGAAGGACTTTGTCACTCGACTGGGGATGCCAGGAGGTGACAGTAGGTCACTGATTGTGTACAGGGAGTAATCAGGAAGGCAACACAGAGGGGCAGCCTGGTGGGTGAGGGCCAGGCTTTCAACAGCACCTCTGGGACATGGGCTGCTAAACAACCTCTTAGGAAAGTCATCAGGGGACTCTGACTCTACCTGGACCAGATTTCCCCTGCTTTTTGTCCCCAGGAATGCAATGCAAATTCATGTTACCTGAATATGATACATGGTGATTCTCACCAACCCCTGGGCTGGACATGGGAATGGACCTCAGGGTAATTATGTGATTTGGAGTAGTGTGGGTGGTTGTGAGTAGAACAGCCTGAAGATCATTTGAACTTCAGTGTCGATGTCTGCCTTTGCCAGTGTGCACAAAGTAAAAACTTTCCATCTGTCTATAATACTTTATATGCAGTTGGAAAACATGAGGAATAAGGTCATTTGCAATAATAATAACAACACCTCACTTCATCCGTAAAAAAATTTGGATTAATGAAACCTGAATGTTAATAGGTGGGGTGATACTCCAAATCTGTAATGACTACAGCAATTGAATGAGACTTAATTGTCCACTTTAATTGCATTGCCTCTCAAGCAGCAAGTCTCCAGACACTAAAAAATGGAACTATGAAAATCATAAAGCTATTACTATGATTTTTTTTTACATCTAGCTTGCTTCAACGTTTAGGTTCTAACATGTCATATATCTATATAAAATACAGCTTTATTTGTTACTTTTTAAGACTGCAGCACAATTTATTTAGCTCTGCTCCTTCAGCACTTCTCAGATACTGTGTGTTTGTGATGTCCCCAGACAGGACAGGATTCTGCAATATACCATTTAGGTGATTATGAGAGCAACATTTTTGCCTTTCCCTTGACACTGATAATAAACCCTTACGTGGTAGTTGTCACTTTTTAGATTTGTCACAAACTGTAGACATTGGCTTTATGATTACTAAAGAGACAAAGCTATTTTGTGGGTTGTAAAAGTGTTAAAGCTCAACTTCTGGATTTGTATTTCAGCCTAGATCCACCTGCTAGGCTTCTCTCTTTCTGTCTCCACTTATTTCAACAGGTAATATGGGGTGTTTTTCTGCTTCTTAGATCTTTTCTTCTTTCTCAATAAATTTTCAGTTGTCTTCACCTGAGTTATTTCCTAGCTACTGTCTGAATCCAACTTGTTTTTCTGTATGGACAATGATCAGATCTTTTTATTTTAACAAATTGATAAGCATGTTAATGCTTAACTTGTTTTTCTGTATGGACAATGATCAGATCTTTTTATTTTAACAAATTGATAAGCATGATAATCCTGGGAGATTTTAGCAGTGCCCTAAGGTAGGAAGATAATTCTTCAGAAGTCTGAGGTTTACAAAATATATGATTTTGTATATTTTATCACCTGAGGAATATGGTTGAAAGGCTATGTATAAGCAAAAAACATAAGATACCTCAAAGGGAGAGCTCACGTTAGTATTTCTCAGATAAGAACAGCAACCAAAAGAGATGGCAGAAAACCCTGATGATTCTGGAGTAATAGGAGGACTCTGAATATGAGACAAAATAATATGTTGCATGTAAGATGAGACTTAATGAATTGTGTTATTTCATATAAGCAGATTGTTTGAAGCACATCAAACACAACATATACACCAAATGGATCTGGAAAAGTAGAAAAGTCAGCTCATAATCAGAATTCTGGGAGAAATTGTGTAGGCACCAACTTTATTTTGCTGTGAGTGCCAGTACTGGATCAATCAAAGGGAGGAAGTCAACATGCCTTGTACATGTAGTCAGTTCTGAAGGACACTGAAGGAGTCAATAATTTAGCCATATTTGAGAAAAAAAAAAGGGGACCCTTAATAGAACATCGAAAAAGCTCAGCCGACCCAATGGAATTTGAGATTTAAGATTAAGCTGGTAACAAGCAGCTGTGGAGATGAATATACTCTTCAGTCAAGAGTGTAAAATATGCATATTAATTGATAAGTGTGAGTTTATAAGTGTTGGAATTTGCTAGCATTCCTTATTTAACTTGCTGTAGTTTTTTTCCTGTTAAAAAATGCAAGAAAATAAATAAAAAATAGATAAAAATCAAGCACCGTAATATATGTCCTTGTTTTATGTCTTTTGTAATGACAAAGCACTCCAGTATTCTGCCTTCAGGTTTGACAAATATTTTTATTGCAATAAAGCTTACATTAAAATTCAGCTGGATGTTATGGGAAATTCATCTTTGGTTTCATCCCACCATATCAAATATCTTTGCCAAATCATTGAAGGAGAAAATGATTTCTCTACAGAAAGATTTTGAAAATCCTTGTGGATGGAAGTTATGCAATTCTATGAAATATTAAAACATTCTGTGAAATGTTAACACTTCTTTAAATGACCATTTTTAAATCTTTTTGTCCTTCAGTTTTCTCTTCACGCAAAAAGACGTGAATCTGCACTAGACTTATTTGATAGTCGTGACCTCACCATGTGTTCAGAGTAAATCATGGGAATTCTTCTTGGAATGTAAATGTTGTCCAGCTGACCAGGCATCTCACCTAGCCTGCCTTTATGGTTTATTTCTTTGCTGAGCTTTGATTTCATGTTCATTTCTATCACTACATTTTGAGCAAAGACATCCTCCTGATGCTGTTTCTTTCCTGGAGAGGAAACCAAGAATCTCACTTTTAAATATTGTTACTGCTGCTGTTAATAACAATACTGTAATTTTTATTCAGTGATACCAGTGATTAATTCACACATCATCAAGACATGCACAACACTGTGCAAATATTTGCGCAAAATAACAATTTATATGTCAGAAGAGCAAAATTCCCAGCTGTCTGGAACCTCAGAGATCTGGGGGCATTTTTTAGACAAGAACCTCCAAACCGTTGCCATAACAATGTTTTTCCCCTCCTTCTACACCTGCAAAGAATGATTACCTGGCTGCTTGCACCATATAGAAGGGTTAGGTAAAAGCTCATTGTTTCATCATACAGTGCACATGGAGGTTATTTAATCCTTTCCATAAGCTATACATGATTTTACAGTGGGACTGTGAGCTCCATCCCTCTCCCATGTCACTGTTAGAATGACAATTGCCATCACCTGCTAGCAAAGAGAAGAACTGTTTTCCCTGCAGTGTCAGACCTGGGCGTGAGGTGTGCCCTTCTGCTTCATCTCAGGGATCTCACTGAGCAGCTGGGTGTATATAAAATGTTGGTACTGTTGTACTTCCATCGTACAGATTTTCAGTCAGGAAGAGATTTCTTCAGCTCACAATAAACCAGAACTGATATCAGGACTAGTAGAAGGTATTATTTGAAGGATGCAGAGAATAAAGTTTATGCACCTGCACTGCTAATGCAGCTGCTGTGTAGATTTTTCCTCATGTGTCATGTGGAGCACAGAGGAGGTTTAAATAGGGACACTGTGAGGAGATGAAAATAATCTAGATTGGTAAAACTTTTTCTTTTTAGTACATTCCTGCTTATATTAAAAAAAAAAAAATAGAGTGAACTCAAGAATTCACTTTGAGCCCTCATCTTTGAGCTTGTTTTGTAACATTTAACCCCATGACATCATCTTTATAAAAAACCTGGGTATTTTGACTATTTTCTGCTAAGTCTGAATGACAGTTATGTTTTCTGTTTCCAGTTCTCTCTCACAAAAATCATGCAGAGCAGCTGATGCATTGCATGGAAGTTTCAGTAATGTCCTCCTTCATGGCTGCATTGTTTCGTCACAAACAAAACTGTGAATGCTTTCCTTCTGTAAAGACAGCTCTATTACCCAAGCTAAAACATATGCCGACCTTTGCATTGCTGATCTCCTTTTCTTTAGACTGAGAAAATGTTAAGGCATAAGGGAATATGGCATTTTTTTTTGATTCAAGTGAAACAAGCACTTTTTATGAACTAATACAAACAACACTGGCATATTCAGAAAAAAATGCTTTACAACATTTTTTGAGAAGATTCAAGCAGAGAAGACCCCACATAATCAGCATGAAGAAACCCTAGCAGCTATTTGGACACAGAATTTTTGGAATTGACATCTAAGATAAACTTTTTGCCCCTCACATGCTAGACTAGACAGTATAAAATTTAAAACAATATTGTCCCCCTCAAAACTTCCTGACATTATTAAAGTTTTCAAAGAACAAGATAATTGTTCAAGTAACTTTTGAAAGCAGTGTAAATGCTAGCAGCCATTCACCGAGTAAGTGGCATGTCCTACCAAGAAGCAGAAATGGCAGACTGTGTAGGTAACGTGCCAACTGCACGTACAACCTGATGCTGCCAATTACAAAGAGGTAGGAATTTCTGAAGAATCCAAATCAAGGACTGATAACAGTCCTAATTCCTTTTTGATCAGCTTACAGGTCATATACTGTTGGTAATTAACTTTTGCTTTGCTTGCTACATTTCTTTAACCAGCCCCACTCACCACGTAGTTGAGGTTCTGCGGAAGAGAGCAGGGAGTGGCCCTACCTCTCTGCCATTGTATTGACAGGGCATCACCAAAAAGCACTTCTCAGTGGTTCTGCCAACCTTCTGTGCTGTGTCACATTTCCTTCCCCACACTGCTCATTTTCTGTTTTAGGAGCTGTGTTGTACATCTAGAAAAACTCTACTCATTTCAGCTCAGCTACACTCATTTACATCGTCTGCAGAGGTGTACCCAGGCCAGCACCTACTGGCCTGGTGCAAAACCTCTGCCTTGTGTTCTGGGACTGTTGCCTTGTTTTTCAATATTGAATGCTCCTGATCCATTATAGTTTATTCTCTTCTAAGCACAGCATAGAATCATAGAAGAGTTTGACTGGAAGGGTTCTTTAAATGTCATCCAGTCCAACACCCCTGAAATGAGCAGGGACATCTTCCACTAGATCAGGTTGCTCAGAACCCATCCAACCTGACCTTGCATATTTCCAGGGATGCGGCATTAATCACCCCTGTGGGAAACGTGTTCCAATGCATCACCACGCTCATTGTAAAAAATTTCCTCCTTGTATCTAGTCTAAATCAACCCTCTTTAGGTTTAGAGCCATTATCCCTCATCCTATAGCAATAGGCTCTGTTAAAAATTCTGTCCTCATCTTTCTTATAGGCCCCTTCAAGCACTGGAAGGCTGCAACAAGGTCTCCCCTTATATAACATGTCAGTTATGGTAAATATGATGCATGATTACTCTGCTTTGTTTTTTCCAGGCACTGATCTCATTATGAAGACAACAAGCTACTGCTTCACGATGACATTAGTAAATGAGAACATAATGGCAAGAGTAGTTAGTCATGTCACACTGTAAAGAAAGAGCTAGAGGAAAAGCTATGCTTAACAGTGACAATGAATGATTAAATATTTACTATATTTTGAGCAAGAACAAAATATTTCTGGTGCTGGGACTTACTGCTTGAAATAAAAAAAAAAGTAGTTTTAGTACAGTAAAAATATTGTCCTGCCAAAAAACCTGTATTGCTTTACTCATTAAATAAATGTAACATTTCAAATTATCTTGTAATGGAGCATAAAAATAAAATAATCTTTCTAAAATCACAAGACTAATTACTATACAAGGAAAAAATTCTCTTTTCAAGGACTATATTTTTTCTATGATACATTAAAGTGTCACTGGAGCCAGCACTTCCTTTGTTCTAATCTGGTCAGAAATGTGTTGATTTGAAAAGGAGCATCCTTATCATTAAGAAAAAAAATGCCAGGAATTCAAATAATAGTGAGTTGATGTTACTTGAGTTAAAAAGTCAGACCAATGTTGGTTTCAAAGTGCATTAAAAATAATGAAGATAGATTTTATTTTGAATGGAAAAATAAGACAAATCTAAAGTGCTCAATCCATGAAAAAATAGAATATGCATGTGCAATTTCTTTTTAAAAATTTTTTATAAACTTTCTAGAGAAAACCAGGTGGATTGTTAAAGAGGATCATAGTGTATTTAACCTGGTCACCCACCAAAGCAAACCATATCCTTTGAGCCCACTTACATCAATCCTGAGAACAAAGATACTGCACTGCTATAGAGAACTTTGAAAACACAAAACATGAACTGTTCTTGTTGAACAGCCTTTAGCACTCCCTAATAGAGGTGATGCCTCTTGATATATGTGTGTATGGAAACATGTAGTGATAGGACAAGGAGCAATGAGTTTAAACTGACAGAAAGTAGTTTAGATATATTAGATATCAGGAAGAAATTTTTTACTGTGAGGGCGATGAGACACTGGAACAAGTTGCCCAGAGAAGCTGTGGATGTCCCATTCCCTGGAAATGTTCAAGGCCAGGTTGGATGGGGCTTGGAGCAGCCTGGGATAGTGGAAGGTGTTCCTGTCTATGGTGGGGGGTTGGAACTAGATGATCTGAAAGGTTCCTTCCAACACAAACCCTTATATGATTCAAGGATATATCTAATCCAAATGACCTTTCCACCTACAAGATTCTAGTTTTGAATCAGAACCTGCAGCATAGAAAGAAAATGTGCTAATCAGAGTGACTGTACTGTGCCCCAGGCAGGGTCAGCACATGCTGCAGGCATGCATAATCTGTGTTCATGAATATGCAGGGTAGTTCCAGCACCTACAACATCCTTCTATTTGGATGGTATGTTCATGGCCTTCCCCATAAGAATGAATGTGTTTCTCAGAAGGAACTTGAGAAAAAAAAACAAGTGTGGCTGGTTCAGCCACTATTTATGAGGAGTCTTACAAGGAGCAGCTGAGGGAAGTGGGGATGTTCAGCCCGGAGTAAAGGCAGCTCGGGAGAGACCTTATTGCTGTCTACAACTACCTGAAAGGAGGGTGCAAATAGGTGGGGGATAGTCTTCTCTCAAGGAAAAAGTAATGGGACAAGAGGAAATGGCCTCAAGTTGCAGCAAGGGAGGTTTAGATTGGATATTATAAAAACAGTCTTCTCTGAAAGCATTGTTAAGCATAGTCATAAACTGTTCAGGGAAGTGGTTGAGTCACCATCCCTGGGGGAATTCAAAAGATGTGTAGATGTGGCACTTAGGGACATGGTTTAGTGGCAGGCTTGGCAGTGCTTTGTTGTATTCCATAATTTTAGAGGTGTTTTCCAGCCCAAATGTTTCTGTGATTCTGTTGCTTCTCAGTGAGTTATATATCCAAGGGCTATAAATATTCACCTTGTTTTCCTCCAGCCTTTATCCAAGGAGGCTATGCTTGAACTGTATGCCCAAAATGAAACTGAGGACTCCAGATGAGCGAAGTACAAAAATCACTTCATGTGACAGTGCTGCTCGGGATTCAAGTACAATGTTGGACGTCTTTTGCAGCCTCAGAGCTATTAGATTTCTCTCCAGTTTTAGAGTCACTACCATATCTCAACCTGATCCTGCAGTACTTGATTAATTAATTTCACATCCTGTATTCCTGCTGTAGCTTATTCTTCTCAAAGTATAAGACTTAATTATTGAATTGCATCCTTGTTTTCCAAAATATTTCTTCAGTTTTTCAAAGTCATTTGGACTGTCTCAAAACATACTTTCTCTCCCTCTAAACTGGATAATTAAAAATCTAATAAACTCACTCTTTGTTCCATCATCCAAGTAATTAATTAAAATATGGAATAGTATTCACCCAAAACAGAACTGTGAGGAATGTCATTTGATATGTCTTCCATTTTGCCAGCACCCTGATTATTATCCATCCAATACTGCCATCTGACCCATCTGACTGACCCTGTGTTGCTACCTCTAGTCAACACCACCCTAACATACTGTAAATGACAAGATGCGACAAGATCTCTGACATCCTCTGCCTCTGCTTCGAGCAGACTGAAAAATTTATTTATGACTAAAACAGACAGTGTTCTTCAGACAGGTGTTTTCCTGCTATACTGAGGAAGATACGGAAGCCTCATGAGCTATGGCTTGATATGGAATGTAAACCACAAGATTTCTGTGACACAGACCATACACTGGTGTTGCTGAAGGATTAAAGAAACCAGAGGCTTGTCACATAGGGCTTCAAAATCACTGTAACAAAATCATCTGACTCACAAAATAGAAGGTGTTGTCAAGCATATCACAAGTCTTGTGCCCTCAGAAGTGTTCATCAGCCATGAACAGCTTGGATTTTTTGAACACACTGCAAACTGGAGGAGTCTGTTCCTCTACACAGAAACCTAAAAATGGCTACTGCCATGAGATCAGGCATATGTCTTAGAATGACTTAGTTAAGACCCAGTTATTGATCTCGTCAGGACTTTTTCTATTATTTTTATTAAAATAAGAAAAAATCAGTACAACAGGGATAAGGAAGTAAGTTCAAGGGGGAAAAAAAGCCTGTATATTCACATGAAGATCAATTCAAATGGTATTTCTTTAAAAAATATTGTTTTCTTGAAGTGTAATTTTTGCACGTATGTGTTTGCAATAATGAGGAAGTGGTAACAATTTTTTTCTTCTTCAATGTCAAATATTTTTTAAAAGTTTTCGAAAATAAATTAAAAAAAAAGAAAATTAATTAATGGACGCTTTAAGAACTTGCTGTAACTCTGTGTAGAGAAACCTTAATGAAAGACTACTTTTTGTCATGCTGCTTGTGCCACATTTAGATCAAATGGACTATTTTACAAGTTACTTCTGTTAAGAATTCCAGGTTACAAAACCAACAAAAGAAATTCAGGTCATCCATCATGCAGTGCACACGTACAACCACCCAAATAAAAGCATAGGTGACACAAATAAAAGCATAAGTGACAGTTGTTGAGGGATTTCAAAACAATGATGTGAACTTTTCCTGCAATAAAAATACCACTAGACAGACAGGTATATTTCTGGTTATAAAATTGAACAACAGTAGTAGTGGACACTTTAGTTTTGTTCAATAGCACTTTAGAAATGTCACTGCCCAACAATGAACATAATTCCCTTGGTGTAAACAAAGAGACAAAAAATAAGTAGGTTTATCCTTAAAGACTGAAAAACCCATTTTTTTCAAGTCCTCCTGGTTAAGTTGGGAACGGAGCCAGACAAAGGTTTAGTACATTATAGCCCCTGCTTTTCAACAGATAAACAGGACTGGGAAAAGAGAAAAAATCTGACTAGATTAACAAAGGAGAGATTAGCAGGGGATTTTCTCCTGGGTATCATTTTGCACTGATTGCTGTAATGACCAGCCCAGGGACAGTGATTGTGACTTGTAATACAAAGCATGTGCCATAAATAGCTCAACTTTGAGACACCAGGAGACATTCAGAGTACCTGACAACCTGTCTGTTCAACAGACACAGGATGATGCTGAGCATCAGCTGCAGATTTTTATTATCCAGTTACTGGCTTTAGAGGATTTGCATCCAGTAACTTTAAGAGAGATGGCTAAGGACTCTCTGGCTC
Organism: Platysteira castanea; assembly: GCA_013397175.1. Lineage (NCBI taxonomy): Eukaryota > Metazoa > Chordata > Aves > Passeriformes > Platysteira > Platysteira castanea. The sequence goes on from VYXC01011457.1 coordinate 3,018,865, forward strand.
CTCCACCCTGAGTCTCAAGTCTCGGAACACAAAGGGTCTGGAGCACTAAAAGGAGCCAAATGCTGCAGCAATATGGACAGGGGGTTAGAGGCATGACCTTAAATATCAGTTTTAAACAAATAATGTCATAACTGTTAAAAAAAAGTAATGAACTACTTAAAAGTGGATGATGTACAATTTATTTTAAAATCTAACTTGCTACTTCTTTTTAAGTTAGAGCTAACACAAGTTCTTAAACTTAGAATTCTGTGTGTATTTACACCAAGATTGATAACAATTTTCACTGAGAATCCACAGTCTACATAAACTACTCTAAGAGCAAGGCAACTGCTATGTCTCAACATGCCACTGTAAGTTGGATTCTTACCAGGGTCTTTTAGAGATTGGGCCTTGACTTCGTGTGTTCCACACGGGACTGCTGATCTGAAAGAAAACTGAAAATTGTTGCTGACAAAGTTCATAGAAGACACAAGTAATGAGAATGAGAAGTAATGGTGAGGATATGTTACAGAAGGAAACCAATCACAATAATAACTTGGTAAATCAGGCTGCAAGCAATTAATTTGACCTTCAATAAAATTGACTGTAAAATTACACATTTAGGAAGGAAGAATACAGAACCTGATTACAGCATGGAGAGATCTACCCACATTAGAAATGGCTTTAAAAAAGGCATACTGAGGTTATAGTTATAATCAGCTGAACCTTGGCTCCAATACAATTATTAGGCCAAGGGACTAATGAAATCCTGGTTGTGTACATAGGAGTTTATCAAAAAGAAGTTACAAGCCGTGATTCAATTGCCTTTTTAAATACCTACATGTGGAACAAAAATCTGATAAAGCCAGATGCACCTCTGTTCCACAGAGACATGTGCAAGAAGATACAAATCCTTGAAATTAAACCTAGAGGAGTCAATAAGTAGAGCACACACTATTAGCAGGAAAGGCCATTAATCATTAGTACAGTTTAACAAGAGCTGTAGTGGACAACCTTACCATCACTGGAGGAATTTAAAGTCACTGGCTACTCCTCTAGTTTCTGCTGTAAGCAGAAGTTAATCAGGAAAATTAAGTTCTTTGTTTTATGGGGGCCTACAGATTATAGTGTTCTTGTCTGTCTTTACCACATGCAAATCTATAACAGAGCTTTATAACTTTATAACTGTCACTATGCTCTAAGCCTTCATTTTAATACCAGACTTTGAGACCTCTGTGCTCTGCTATTAAAAAAGGCAATTATTTTTGATGTTCTGTTGATGTAATGCAAACATGACTTTGACTAAAGTATCTCCATTCTTAATGGGAAAATATATCTTCCTATTGAAATACTAGAGAGTTTGATTATGGCCTTTGCTCCCAGATTTTACACATGGATGTACTGGTGTGACACAAAATATTCCTAATGAGCCTCTTAAATTTACATTTAAATCTACAAGTATAACACAAAATATATCCTAATGAACCTTTGGAAACATTCACACTGATGTAGTCAGGGCTGCAAACAAGAGCAGCTTTTAAGATTTTTTTTACATACAAGAAGAGCAACTGGTGAAAAATTCAGCATTTTTGCTTCCCTTTGCATACATCTGGGATCTTTCTTGTTAATGACACTAATGATGTATTAAACTAGTGTGTCTATTCAGAATATGAACCTGTTGACAGCTAGCTAGTTATCTAGGGTAGTAATCTATAGTGAGTGATAGAGCTGTGTTTCATCTGAGGCAGTAAGTTTGAGGACAAACTAATTAGAAGAATTGCAATGTCAGCAGCAGCACCCATTCATAAGCACATTTTCGGCAACTTTTAAGAAAAATCATCTCTGCTCTCTGAGAAAGTTTTCTCATAAGGTAGATTAGTTCCTAACCTGTGCTGCTAATTATTGCTGATATGGCTAAGAGATATTTTTACGTTATCTGTGGAATGAAGATGCCTCTTCTGAGTGAGACAATTTATGAATGTCATGCCATGAAAAGAAAAGAACCTTTCAGAAAAGGAATGAGTGCCCCAGTCCTTAGGAGCTTGCTTTTGTGGTCCATAATGCCACCAATCTGCTTTCAAGGGACAAACAACTTGCATCACTCAGTAACTGTCTTGTACTAGTTCTAGTTCAAGCCTCAAAGAAAGCAAAAGAGGTAGTAAAACTTGATTACATTGTCCCTGTATGGATTATAAATACAGACTGCTATCATCCAGAATACCTGTCATGCAAATATCACCCAGGATATACCACCTATTTCATCAAATTCCCTTTGTCATCCTTAGAACCCTGGGGCTTATTACAGAGAGTAGAGGATAATTTACAGTGTACCAGCTAGATGATTTTTAGTGAATTGTAAAATTGTAAGACCTTTTAATTATGAAAGAAATAGACAGTTACCATACTAACAGATAAATACTTGTGCAGTGTGCCAGAAGCTTCCTGAATATATGTAAATATATGATAATTAGTCAGTGTTCATAGTAAAACATTTTCAAGAGCTAGCAAGGCATTTCTTCATCTGATTAAGCAGTGAATATGCAATAGTAAAAGGTTAACTCAATGTGAGTCCATCATATGATGTTCTAATACCATCATGCTGATTTAAGTGGGTAGGCATCATTTAAAGTAGAAACTCATTTTCTCAGTCATCATTTTCTGTAATGTCTCACAACATGAGAGACACTTTCAGGGAGTAGAAAGAAATGTAAGATGTGACTTCAAGGCAGTTTTCATTTCAGACATAGTGAAATACTGAGAAAAATCTGATCAGACACTTTCAGTCTCAGTGCTGGCTGTCTGAGTGACCTTGGGATAGTACTGGATGAAGAGTATGTAACAAAGGGCTATTTGAGTTCGTAATTTTTAATTAAATACTACTTTTGTTGCTGAAGAAACTTCTGCAACTCAATGAAATGGCTACATTCACCCAATGGCTTAAAACCAGGCTAAAAACCCCCAAAAAATCTTGACTTCCAGATATTTAGCTAAGACTGCATTTTTCTGATCTCTCAGTATCATTTAATTCTGACGACAGATAATTCAGGACAGTGTAAAGAATGATCTCTCAGTATCATCTTTTATCTGCAGCTTGCACAGAAAGTTCCTTACTTCTCCCTGCCTGAAATGGATAATTTCTGTAAGGTAGCTGTTATAGAGTGTAAAACTGTAGTGTAAACCAGGTGGCAGATGAGCAAGAGTCACACTTACATTAACCTACCTTTCTTCATAAGGCTGGTATTGATCCCAGTAACCAAGAGTTATATTTTCCTCCTCATTTTTAATTGATGTTACACTTATTCTACTTGCTCTACTTTCTGTTTCCTTCTGCATCCCATTTCCCTGTTGCCACTTTTCACCCTCTTTCTGTTCGTATTTCCCAGGACAAATATTGAAAATGGTCTGGGACTGTGTCTGAGAGAACCAATAAATCCTTCAGCTTTCTCTACCAGAAGACACATTTCCCAGAGCTGTCTCCCAGGAACTGCCAGGCCTGCCTTTGCTAGTGTATGTGTCCAGCCACTTTGGAATCTGTTCTTGCCGTTTAAATTCTATCCAGATAGTTCCTATAGTGAGTTACAGTTGCCTGATATTGGAAAGTCATTGGTCGTATCAGCAGTGCTCACAGGGATGGGCTTAAACACATAACTTTTGCCTTCCGGAGTCAGGGTGTTAATAAAAATAAAGCATGATTTACAGCTCATGCTCAAGCAAGATATCAGGGAGTTGCAGTGAAGTGTTCTGTTGTTGGCTGTGCCATTAAGCTGAGCTCTGTGCATGTGTGCAATGCAGCAGTGCAGTTTTAATAAGAAACTCCCTGAATGTTATTACCAAGATTGCCAGATCATAGAATTAATCTTTTTCCCTTGGCCTGAGCTACGCACACAAGAGAACAAGCAAAAAAACCCCAAAAAACAACAACAGCAACAAAAAAACCCACCACCCTTCTGGCTCCTGCAACACCATTGAAATAGATATCTTATCTTGAAGGTTTGCTGCTTTTGATCTATTTCTATCCCTGTTTGATTTAGGGGTTCCATAGGAATGGATCTGTTCCACTTGTACGGGATGTTTTCCCCCCAGCCCTCCCCCAGCATGGCACATGCTGGCCAGCTGCCAGCTCTGTTAGCTGCTGTGGTCCTTGCAATGTGTGGTTTGCATTGACCATTCTGTGGCGTGAAAGAAAATTTAAGAGCAGAATAGCAGCACTCAGGTGACTGCTGGGGAGGTCCTGGCTACTGCCCAAATAATTTCGTGTTAACCATTTGTGTTTTGTTTCTTGAGATGCTGTCAAAGTATGAAAATCAGCGTCCTTTTCTGCAGTGGCAACTGATGGGTGATGAGGGGGAGGCTGGCAGGAGATGCAGCTGATGAAGAGCTCAGAATGAAGAAACAAAAATACGGCAAAATTGATAGGAAGAAAGGATGCAGATGCTGCTGTTTTGATTGATGAAGTAAAAGCTGTTAGACGTGCTCTCATTAAAGATTGCTGAACAATCTCCAACAAATCACATACTCAGCAGTGTAGTGGATCTAGTGTGAGTGTGAATGGAACAGCTTCTCTTACGCAGGCCTGCAGAAAGGGAATTGCAGGGTGAATGGACAATTAATAGTTAAGACCTCTGCCAGTGTACCTGATGACTGACATCATTCTCTGCCTAATTTCTTCACCCTGGGAAAAGGGTTGGGGGACTCTCAGTGTCCATGTCTTCAGCTCAGTATGAAATTCTCTCCTAGGGGCTGTGCATAGCTACTCTCAATTCTTGTCCTCTTGACTCATTGCGTGTTCTGGAGCAAGAAAAGCAGTCTCAGTGTTTCAGCCTCCCCCACATCATTATCAGTACCATGGTTTATGCGAAAGTATGCAACATTCACAGGGGTTCTGTCACAAGTCATTAATTAATATTTGACCAGAACTCTGGCAATAGGCAGTCAGGTCTAAATATTCAACTTTTCTTTGACCTTCTAACAGAAAGAAGAGGGACAAACAAGATAAGCAATTCTCTGTGGCTAGAATCTCCTACATGACCTGAGTCTCCGTTTTCATAAGCACTGCAGCTGTGGCCACATAATCAACTACTATAATCAAGTTTGTGGTAGGTTATACCAAGCAAGAAGTAGCTGCTCCAAATCTTTTTCTTTGGAGGCTAAGAAAAAAAATGATCCCTTCTGCAACATTTAGTGGGCTCCGTATTCCCTACAACCCTTACCACACCTGTTTTCCAACATGTCCCATAAAGCACCTTCAGTGTTTTCCAGTGATCTCTGTTTACCAATTCATGCACGAACCTCCAGATGTCTTGACCAAGGGGCTGCCATGGAGGTCTACAATGCTACCAAATAATCCATATTTTCCACCAGAGGGTGCTGATTTGGATTTTTCTCCCCTGTAGAACCACCATTTCCTGTGAAGTTCATGTGAATGTAGTACTTTTGGGCACTTAGTCGCATTTGTTTGAAATTGGTCAATTGGTTCAAAAATTCTTGAACTGACAGATTATCACGACACAGAAAGAGAGATGCTTTCAGGAACATAGATCCTTGCTTTATTTTGTTATCTCAAGAAAAAGGCATGAGAATTCCATTCTAGAAGCCAACTTCTATCAAGATTACTGCTAAAGTTTCATTTATGTATTTTTTTAGTGACATAGAAACCTGACTAAACCCCTTTCCCACTTCAGAATCTGAATTAGAGATGTATTATACGTCCAGTAGTTCTCTGATTGATCCCAGAAGATTCCCACAAAACAGGAAAATACACATAATACTCTCAATAGAGGAAGGAATTTTTAGCAGAAAATTTCTAGTCTTTCTTTATTCCTCTCATAAGAGCAAAGAAGAATCTACTTTTTTTTTTTTCTCTTTATAAGTCACCTTAATATTTGCATCCATAAATTAGAAAATTGCTGTGATACAGATAATAATCTTTAGGGAATTCATGCAGTGCTGGAGAATATGTCCCCTCACAAAAATAGTCCTTGGAATGATAAATACTTCTGTTAATGAGATAAGTGGAAAAAGTAAATTATTTTTTCCATATCTGCACAATTAGGGTGGCTGAGCTGCTTGGGTTAGATCCATGTGGTAGTTAGCACAAGGCCCAAATGACAATGAACAGGGGAAAATGTCCAAAAGCATGGACTAGAGCAACTTCTTTCAAAACAAAATGCTCAGCTCAGAGAGCAATGATCGATAAACTGAGGGTTTGAATCTATGATGTATTTTAAACTGTTAATATGCTGAGGACTCTGGAGGAAGTATAGTTGACCTCTATAGGTGCTATAAAAAATGGCATTACTGTGAATTCTCTGCTTGTAAATAAATTTCTCTGTCTTGCTAATCAGACTGCTCAGAAAAGCCTCTTCCATTACAGAAATACAGGCTTTTTCAGCTACCTCTCTGCTGGAGGAAAGGACACTCACAACTCCTATTGAGTTAATATGTGTACTTGCAGCAACTGAAAGAAAGAGGTTTCAAAGCAAGCTCTGTTTCAGCAACTAATAACAAATCTTCTTCGGTTTGTATGGTATGGGCCAGTGTTTACATATGGGGATTCTGCTCTCACTGCTACAAGTTGTGTACGCACACCTTGGAGATCTTGTTAAAATGCATCAATGAGTAGAGTTTTCATTGCACCTCCTGTTCTTTTGGCAGACACTGATGCCACTGATGGTTGATTCCTGCCCCACAAAGTTGTCTGGTGTTAGTCCAACAGGACTTGCCTGCTGAAGCAATTACTCATATCGTGCCAGTCCTCTCTAGTGCCCAACATGTAACCTCAGTTTATCCTACAAAGCCATGTGGCAGCTTTGGAAACACCAACACAGCACTGAGACCTCTGAAATGAACCCAAAAGAGGTTAAGGCTTCTGTGTCTCTAACAGCTGCCCACAGGAGACCTGGCCAAACAGTGTGACATAGCTAATATGTGATACTTGACCAAGGAAACTTTGAGGTGAAAATGTCTTTATCAGTAGACAAACCTCAGCTTTCCTTATCTGGAGTTCAAATTCACCGCCTTCAAAGTCTAATCACGGGTTTAAGAACAGGTTGTTGGATCAGCAGAGTGTAAAGAGTTATGTAAAGCTTGAGGCCAGAGTTATCACAGACTGCGTCAGTGAAGCCAAATGTAGTCTCAGAGCAGGAGGTTCATAGTTAAGAGCTTGTGTGAGACTTTCCTGAGGCCAAGAAGGACAAGCTCTTCACCATGTTTCGCAGCACCCTGCTGCCACGCAGTACCAGGGACAGCCCTGAAGCAGAAGAAAGCCAGGAACCTTTCGCTGTGTGAGTCTGGAGCCTGTGCTGGAGACATGCCCAGTGCCCTGACGCTCCTCCTCCTCCTCTGCTCTGTCAAGCCAAAATTCACTCAGGCACAGTTTCATCTTGTAGCCATGATGTTCTTCTGGCCCTGAAATTTACTGCTTGACTGAAACTTGTACTGTAGCCAAAAGAAATTTTACTACAGGGAAAAGAATATGGGCCCAAGGCTACATAGACTTATTTATTATACATCCAAGATTTATAATTGAATTGGACATTTTGGCAATGTGATAATGATCTGATTACGAATTTTATCACTGTTTCTCAGTGTATCCAAATGCAAAAATTGTCTCCTCCCTTCACATTCCACTGCACAGCATGCCAAGGCATGTAAGCCCCTGCGTGCCATTTCTGAGGGCTTGTTGTGGGAAGTCTCTTTGTTATCTCTGCCTGATGCCTGGGCCAAGAGATCTCCTGGCTACTGGCCTAAAACAGACCCAGTGCATGGCAGATTTCTCTAAGCTCGCCAGGTACCCATGTAAAGTCTGGTGCAGCCTTGTAACCTATCAAGACTTGCTTGAGGCATCTGCTGCAGATGGAGTTTTTATCCATGAAAAAGGAAAGGACAATTTTTTAACCAAATGGTGTCAGTTGTCAGTGATGTTCTAGGTGACAAGAGCAAGAGTAAAAGGAAATTAAATAGGGGAAACACGTAAAATTAGCTGGCATTAGTCCAAGAAGACTATGAATGTAAGTGTGTTCTACATTGACTGTATTAATATTTGATGGCTTGGATTGGTTACTGTGTCTCTTCACCTGACACCAAATCTCCATTTTTGATGGAAGATGTAATTTGGATTCCTCAAAGTGATTTTCCTACTTTTTTTCTTCTCAAGTTTGCCTGTTTGAAGTATCTGTAAGTAGGACGGTTTAATTGCACTTTATTTTACAGTTCATATTGAATAAAATCAGTGTATTTCCTTTTCCTAATTTCCAACAGATGCAAAAAAAGCATTAAACTGAACTGAAAAAAGAACCCCTGAAAAGATCTTGTACCCATTAATTGTAATCAAAAGCTCAGCATTTTATAAATCTAAAATTATATTTTTCTTGCTTATCTAATAAAACAAACTCAAATATATAGGGGAAACAGTCCAGTTATTTGACATAAATTGGAATTCTTTGCCTTTTTTTATCAGCACATTGCCAGAGGGAACTCAAAATACCTGATAATCCACTTCCTGTTACAGTGAATATTTTATGACAGTGACATTTTTGTCTTTCTGTATACAGGTGCTCAGATTTTCCTGCTATCTGCCTCATATTTTAATGGGAGGTTGTAGCTCTCCATGGGACAGTGATGCAGAGGTTTCAGCTTGGGCTTCCTCAGTTCTGTTTCTGGCTCACTGCAAAGAGGGACAGGGATATCAGCTCTGGATTCAGAAGTGTTGACTAGTGCAGAGAAGACTTTAATCTCTACAGCAGACCTTGCTCAGAACTGCTCCTTGGCTTTGCCTTAGCCAAGCCCTGCCAGTGGCTACACATAAATGAATGATTAATTCCAGATCCACACTCCTCTGCTTACTGACTCGGGCTGATGCTACCTTAAATCTCTGCACACTGCTCCACTGCATGAAACAGATTTGGCCTTAGTGACTGTGATTGATAAATTTCATTTGACGTGTCTCAGGTCATTTGCCTCTGGAACTGGGATTAGACAGATTTGTTTTGCAGGTGTGAGTCAAAGTGCAAATGTCCACGAAATCAGGAGTTTCAAAGGGAGAATGCAGCAAAGCTTGCCATGGTTGTACCTTTCATTCACACACTTGCAAATTCTTTATTTTACAAATTTTTCATCCCTGGGATCATCCCTTGAAAATCAGTATTTGGGAAAGTCTGAGAAAAACAATGTTTGTGTTCCAAAAATTAATTTCTAGAAATGAGGTATGCTTTGGAAAATGGCAGTAACACTGTGCCTCAGATATGCATAGGCTGGAACATCCAGTACGTAATTCTGTGTCTTCTTGATTGTCAGAAATTTAGACACCAGATTTAGACACCAAATTTAGGTGTTACAGAGTTGTGTAATGCCTATGTTTGTGATAAGGCAATTGTGTTAGGCAATTATAGACAATAGAAAGTTAGTAAACAGTGAATTCAGAGAGATTTTTGGATTCCCATTATAGATGCCTATTCTCAGAAAATAAAAATTAGTAACAATATTCAGCTTCCAAATCATCAGTGCCTGATGCCAGTTAGATGCTGTGGGCTAACCTGTGCATCCTCCTGTTGTTGCTGCAGCAGGACACCGGTTTCCCTCTGGGATGGGGTCACATAGCCCAGCCCTTTGTAGATATATGACATCCTCCGTGTCATCTCAAATGGCATCCACCATCCTTATTCAGGCAACTGAGTTCTTACTCATTGGCTTCACTGACCAGATACTCATTAGCTATGCTGAGGGCTGATAAATCTGACTGGTCTGTAAACACCTGCACTGTAGACACTTAAAAAAATTACGTGGAGTTATTTACCATCCTTGGTTTATATCTGCTTCCCATGAGTGTGTCAGCTACAGTCAAAACACCAGAGGGATCTTATTGGGTCTGACAGCTGCCCAGCAGTAGTGAGTGATGCTGGCTGGGAGTTTGTGCTGGTGCACCATGACTGAATCATTCATCTTCATCTGCGCTAAACTGAGCAGAGGTCACAGAACGTGCATGATATTTCACCAGATTTCTCTAATGCTGTGTACAAGAGCAGTGAGTTGGGTTGGGTTTTTTTTAAGACTTGTTTTCCTGTGGGTTTTTCCTGGCACAGTTCAGGGCTGTGTCACCTCTCAGCAGGACCGATTAGTCTTGCTCGGAGCACTGCTCTGAGACAGACACTCTGCTTCCAGCTCTGAATGATTACTCGAGCATGCTTTAATGGGTAGACGGCCCTACATGTCTATGCATCCAAAGACTATATTAGCTTCTACATCACATTGAGATCATATGCCTTTTTGATAATCAAAACGTTTTTCTGATTCACTGTCTTTTAAAATTCAACCTGTCCTCCTGCAGGTGTGAATGAAATACGAATTTTCAGGTGAATGTGTCTTATGCTTATATTGCTCTACAGAACTGACCTTATTTTCCAGGTTCCCATATAGTGCCATTACGGACTAAAATGCTAACATCACTTCCAGAAGCAGAGGATTTTTCATTGGAGATCTGACATCCTTACAGGCATGACTCTGCTCAACTTACAAAAGCTGACAGTAGCTCTGAGTTGGGAAGATTGAATCTTGCTTCTTTATTCTTTAATTAACTTATCCTCTGCTGCACTGTCTAGTTAATATTAATGTGCTGTCCTTGAGCTCCACTGCTTACCCATGTCACTATCGTAGAATCATAGAATATCAGATTAGAACGGGCCTCAGGGATCCTCTGGTCCAAGATATTAACCAGTGTCGGACTCAATATTGATCCCTGGGGACCCAAAATAGGACAGATTGCCAGCTTGAAGGAAGCTATTTACCACCACCCCCTGGGTGCAGCCTGTCAGCCAATCCACTGCACAGACCACTTGTCCAGACCATAACATAGTTGGAGACAATGCAAAACCACATCAAAACCTTGGAGAAATCTCCGTAGACAATGTTCAGTGCTGGTCCCCCATCAACTGAGCAGGTTGCTTTGTCAAAGAAGGTTATCAGGTTTTTTAAACACGACTTGTCCTTGGTGAATCCATACTGGCTTTTCCCAATCGCTTCTGATGGCTCCCAGGAGGCTTTATTCCATAACTTTCCCAGGAACTGAACAAGACTGACAGGCCTATCATTTCCTGGATCTTCCTTCAACCCCTTCTTGTAGATGGAGTCAACATCAGCTCTCTTCCAATCTTCTGGGACATCACCCGATCTCCACAATTTCTCAGAGATTATGGTAAGTGGCCTTGCCATGATGTCAGACAGCTCTCTGAACACCCTCAGCAGATATTGCCAGGGCCCATTGATTTGTAGGGCTCAGGCTCCTGTAACATTTCACACCCCAAAACTTCCTTCACTGCCAGTGGGTCTGTGTTCACATCAACCAGGATTTCTGTTCCCAAGGCCTGGGGCCCAACAATGCTGGATAGACAGAGGTGAAGAGAGTGTTGAGAACCTCGGTCTTTTCAGCCCTGGGCTCAGCATTCCCTGGAGCTGCTTCAGTCCCCTGGAAGGGCTGTCTGCTCTGTCTCAGGAGTCCCTGGCTCTGGAACCCTTCTGTAACTCCCTCCACCACTCAGCCTCAGGAAGTACCATGTCCACCATCTGCCCCACCGAGTGACCTGTGTGATCTTCCACTGCCAAACAATTAAAACATCCCTTTCTCTTTCTTGTAATTAACTTACTGGCTACATTTCATGAGATGAAATTATTCTGTTTTATAAAACTAAGTATTCGAATTTATGAAGGTGATGAAAGTGAGCAAGTTATTGGAATGTAAATATTCTCTGCGGTTGTTCACATAGAAAACCCAAATATTTGCTTAGCTCTAAAATGAATTAACAGTGATTGGGTAGTTTGCCTTCTGCTACTTATACTAAATGTTTCTGACAGATGAATGAAAATTGAAGAGAAATCATATGCTTTATTTTAAATTAGTAGTTATTGGAAAAGCAGCCAGCTTAATAAAAATTCTAATCTGAGTCAAATTTTTTCTCAATTTCTTTCTAAATAAAGCTAAGAAAGGTATCCTCAAAATGTTAATTTACATTTTTTTTAAAAAATGGACAAATATTTCTTAAAATGTGTTACAGAAGATTCAGAAAGAATGAAAAATTGATTTCAGTCACTATAGAATGGAAAGAACTTTTACATTTTAAATTTTTCCATATCCAAGGTGACTGTTTTTTCAACATATGCCTAAATAGTTGGCTTTAGTTCTGCCTTGTCTTTGTAGTGCTTAGCAACCATAAATAAATTAAGAATCCAAATATTTCTCATAATTTAATACATTTAACAATCTGCCTGGAAAGACTGAAAAATCATTAAACTTTATGGACAATGAAATGAATTTGGAATGCACAGATGCATAAAAATGCAAAAAGAATAAACCAAATGTTCTAAAACTTCTCTGTATATAACATGTTAGTAAAAATATTGATACCCTTAACCATATACTCCAATGACACTGAATATATATATTATCTGGCCATAATGCTGAATCTACTAGAGTTTTTGTGGAATAAAATTTTTGCTTAATGGCTATTGACAATTTTATGCTTTGTAAATAAATCAATGTAATTTTTTTTTAGTTGTGTGAAACTAAACATTAAAGCAAAATATGAATTATGTGCAAATCAAGGTATATTTCCTGCGTTTGGCAATGAAGCATAGGCACAGCATAAGACAAAAAGTCGGAGGATCCAACAAGTTTTTTGACTGGCTTAGAGATGCAGCTCCATGTGTATCACCCAAGGAAATCACTGCCAGTCTGCACCGTGCAGGCACAGAAGCCTTGGCCGTCTGAGAAGACTTGTACACAACAGTGCACCCAATATCTGCTCTTTTTGTAATGTCAGGCCATGCCCTGTCTTTGGACACCTGCTGCTTGCAAGAGCACCTGACCTGAGCACTGATTCCTAGGGAAATGCCTGGAATAACTGAATAACTTGTTCTGACTGGATTGTGTTGGACATGCTTATGATAACGACTTGCAGGACCTAAATGAAGTTCAGCTGCTGAACTTCCAGCTCTGGTTTTAATCTCATAATGTAACAAATTCAGTTGCTTTATGACAGAGATTCAATGGAAAGGTGATGTCAGGTGGTGTCTCTACATTGCATTTACTGGTAGGCAGAAGCTGAGGTGGAAGCTGAGACTTGTCCCCACAGGGTTTACCCACACAGATCGCTGAAGGAATGACAGGTAAAGCTTACACACCACTTACTTGCAACCCAATTGACTGGGAAATAGAATTCTCCCTTTTGCAGTAGTGCATTTTTAGTTCTGCCTTCTCAGAGTTCTGAGCTGTTTTATGTGTTGTGCATCTTCACAAATACAGTGGAGTCATTCTAGATCATCTCTGTACATGAGGTTGAGAAGGAGAAAAGAAATATGAAATGGGAAATATGAAACATGAAATATTCAATGTGAAATGAGAAGTAGGTCTCCTCTCGTTGATGTTTTTTATTCATAGAATCCAGGTCCTGGTTTATGATACACTTCACTAACAACCAGAAGATTTGTTTCCTACCTGTGATACTCAGTAATCATCAGTAATCCTGTCATGAAAAGTGCTTGTTATGATACCTTTTGCCGGCAAGCTGGTGGGACACTTCATCCAGTTTGGCTTTGCTTTTCCCCTTGCTTATAATTAATGACACCGCAGTGTAGTCCAATAAAGATGTATAAGACCTCAATACACAGCTTGGATCTCATTGTAATTCCACTAGACAGGTTGTACCTTACAAGGCAAAAAGAGTAAATGCTGGTTTTACAGATAATTGCACTCAACATCATCAGGACTGAGTCACAGAAGTTGCTGCAGAAAGCAGTTAAATAGTGTAGTAATATGAAGAGTGTGATTTTGGATGAACTTTTAATTCTAGTTGGAAATGTCCTAATTCTGAATGAATTTCTAGGTTTACCTGTGCCTTTCCACTTCCAATCTCAAGCCACTCTTTCCAAGCAACAGACTTGCCCCTAGTTGTCTTTTGGGGTGGAAATCTATTGTCTATGTCACATTTAAATAGCCAAATCACACGAATTTTCTCCACTATTTAAGGTTTCACCACGGGCACCAGCTGACTCCACTCCTTATCATTTTTGTAGTGGTCAGGATAAAGGGCAACCTCTCAGATCAAGGCAAATCTCAGGTATTTATGTCACAAAACAGGAAAAACATGAAGACAGAAATAAATCTCTGCACAGCTGAATTTCATTCTTCCCTTGGAAATCTTAGAAATCTTGGAAATCTCATCTTTGACCCACTTGTTCCCCTGGGACCTGGACAGAGCGTAGGAGAAATTCTTCAAGCACTCAGTTTAATTCTCAGATGCTGGCCATGTGCTGCCTGGTGTAATCTGGGTTGCACCTTTCTTAGGCTAGACCAATTGTACTGAGGCTATTGTACAGCTGCTGACTTCATGAAAGCTGAAACTGAAATGTGTAATTATATGACACAGTTTGGTACAAGCTTAACATTCCCTACCTGACACTGTTTTAAAAGGAGACTTAGTTGTGCCAAGGTGATTAATATATTAATCACAGGCTTGAGAATTTACCAGAACTGTGTAATTAAAACAGCAAAAGCCATCCAGACAGACAAGAGGCAGATACATGCAGAACTGAGAGCAAAACTATTCAGTCTTAAGCAGACCAGATGTTGCCATCAATCCAATCAACCAGACTGATTGAATTGCTCAAATTTAATAGGTGAAATACTGTAGTGTATTTGCCCAAAGCATGTATGCCCTGAATAATACTACTTTTTTTTACCAGTTTACCATGGAAGTCACTAAAAGGCTATTTTAAATTTAATTTAATTTAAACAGGAACATTGTTTTAAAGGCTGCCATAGTGGAAATTTTATCTTCACAGTTTTCTAAAAAGAAACAAGACAGTAAATTGATTGCAAATTCAGATACCTGTAAAATATTTTTATACAGGATATCTTCCACTCTTTGCAACTATTTCTTCCCATTTTAATATGTAAGCTTTATTCCTGTCCTGCCTGGAGACTTCTGGAAGACTCTTGCAAGTCATGACAAATGACACTTCAAACAAATCACCATTATTAAAAGATTTGGTTGCTGGGAAGGAAGCCAGTACAGAGAAGAAAAAGGAGAAAAAATAATTTTTCAGTGAATTCTATATCTCCAAGTATTTCATAACTACCACTAACAATATTTGTTTTCTCTATGACCGTATTCAGATACATTTTTCAGTGTTGCCTTGAACCTAATGAAATCCGTTCGTCTTCTCTCTTGTAATTTGTTTTTAAAACTCTGGAAGATGTTTGCAATGGCTGTGCAATTGTATGGTTTGAATCTGTTGAAAATTGGCTTAAAAAATAATGTTTGATTGTTCAAACACCATTGCCAAATTACAGAGCCTGGATCTTAAAATAGTGTTTGCTACTCTGGACCATGCTTCCCTTAAGGCATAAAGTATTATCTCAGAACACCATAAATTTACTGAATGCAAACTGGAGGTATAATCACTGATAGTTATGATCTATAACACAAGATAAAGCCATATTTTTCCTGATGATCTCTCAAGACAGATGGTAAACATTCATCTGTATTTATAGTCTGCATTGGCTGGAACTGAGTAGAGAACATACAGATCAGTTTTCTACCAACCCCTAATACGTATCATCCTTTGAATATATTGTCACAGATACCATTTGCCACTAAACACCGTTCTTTGCAACTCAAATACCCATCCAAATTTGTGTTGAAGTTATCCATATGCCAAGCTTTGCATTTCATGCTTGATTTCTTCTCCATTATAACTGGACTTACCTACAAGTATTTGTGCTGTTTCCTATAGCAGATAAGTTATTCTGGTAATGTTTGCTTTAGAAACTTAAATGCATGCACCAGAGCCATATTGATTTCTTTATTTTAGATACAATCTGATACATCTTGGGAATGTAATTTCTCTTAGGTCTGATTGAAGAGACATTTTATGAACAGTTTTACAGGGAAAAAATAGAAGAGAAACTTGCAGTGAGGAGTGACTGTGCTGAAGTTCTGTTTCGGAAGGCTCTGGAAACCAAGCTAACTGACAAAATTGCACACCTTGTTTATGAAAAGTATCTACTGTACATGTCTCTCACATTTTCTCCATAGGGGCTTAGTTAGGATAAAGGGCAAATAAAAACCAGCATGTGCACCTCTAAGAAGACTTCAAGTGCAGGTTGTGAAAAGGTGTGGAAATTTTGAGACAGAAGGTCTGCACTGACACACTCTGTTCTGAATCATAGCACAGTAATTTGTAACTACCAAGTTCAGCGGCTTATCCTCCAAGTATTTCAAGAAAATTCTGAAGAGGAGATATAGATACAAATCAATGGTCCACCACTATGTGTGGCACTGATATATTTAAAAACAAGACAAAGATCACCCCACATCATATATTGAAATAACATATAGAGCTGGAAGACATCTTCTTAACACACTGATTTTGGAATGTATTAGTCTGTGAATTTCTCCATAATGTTTGTAAATTGATGGAAGAAGCCAGGAACTGTTTCCTGTGTTTCCCAGGAAATCTGCCTGGGATTTCCTGAACTGAAATACACACACACACACGTTCCACAGCTGCCTTCTGTGTGACAGTGAGCCAGATGTGCTCTAGATATGTTGAACTCACAGTGCAAAAGCAGATCAATAAATTCTGTAAAAATAGCCCAAATCTTGTTCTCTTATTTAAAGAACATTTCCAGGGGAAAGAGGCTGTTGTGCCCGTTAGTCCCACCTCGGAATCAGGACTTCATCCAACCATCACTTCACTCTAGATCTTCTCTGGCAAGATAATTGTCCTGCAGCTGTTCTGAGGCAGACTGGCAGCTGGATCTCCAACTGTGATCAAGCAGAGCATGGAATAAAGATTTTCCAAGCTTTCTTTTCTTAGGTGTGCTGGCAATGTGGCAGGTGTTGGAGGATTATCCCTACATGATGGAAGAGGCAGGAGTACCTGCCCTCAGCTGAGCACTTTATACGTTTGGATTCCTCTATAAAAATGCTTAATCTGAACTCCTGTGATTAGTCTGTATTTTAATACTGGAACGCTTACATTTCTCCCATTTTACTTTCTGAAATGAATGCACCTTTTAAATTTTTTCTTTTTTAATTTCAGTGGCTAAATCACTTGAAATCCTTTGACAGACTTTGTCAAAGCAGAGGATTCCACAAAATAATTTGAAGAGAGTTTATTAAGAAGCTAAGTGGAAACTATGGGATGAATTGTATTGGTCACAAAAGATAACATCAAGTATTCATTTTACAAAAAGCAATCAGGAAATGATTAGTTATATTGTGACACTTTTGCTGCAATAGTGATACTTAATTTGGTAAGTAGCTACTTCAAGACATGGAAGTAAGTTTAGAGATCTCAGTGTAAAAAGAAGTGACAGGCTTTGAACTCAATTTGTGTAATTTTTGGAGAACACGGATCAATAAGTGATAATCTTATTGTAAATCATTGTTTAATCAGTACTTTGGCTCTTAGAAGAAGTAACTCAATCCAAAGATCAACACATGAAAGAAAAAAAATTAGAGTTTAAGCAACTAGGGGAATATATTGGTCACTTAAAATCTATATGGATAAAATGAATGATTTATAATGAGCCATAAAAATCTCTGGTTGGAATATTAGCTAAAGGAATATGGCTTTAAACTGGGTATTATTACAGAACCTACTTTAACAAAAAATATGCCAGTGATTTGTCAGATGTCATAAGCATGTCTCAGAATTACTAGGGAGGTCTTGCACAGGAGTCAGTATAGATTTGGGACATTTCTATTCTTTCTTGATTTGGGATATTTTGGGGGTTAAAGCTAAGGAATGCCATCTATGTCTGGGACCAAGACCTCCAAATACCTCTCATGAACCTTGTTGATACCTGAGAAATCATACACAGCTATTGACACAACTTAGATTTAAGAATCAGATTTGGGTAGACTCAGTTGTCTTTTGGGGAATAATTTTTTTTTTTAATATTGACTCTACAGAAAATTTGGCTTCCAGCTTTATGGGCTCTTGATGTCACCTGAGACAGTTGCCTGAATTGGCATCAACTTCTCTCCCTAAGTGGCCTAACTCTATGTAAGAAGATATCTGTAGCTAGGACTAAAATGTCATATTTTCTCTTAGCTATTCTGCCTGCTTTTAGAAGGACAGATTTTCATTATATTTTAGATTCATTGTCTAGGTTATAACATGTGGTTATAACAAAACATTTGTTGACAGCCTACCTTGTAATAACCAGTGACTGCAGAATGAGACACTGGAGATATTCAAGAAGGGTCAAAAGGATTTGAGACAACTGGTGATTTTGTACATAATTTTCAGTCTTGATTGTTCAAATTTAAGTTCTTCTTCTTCTGCCTATATAAGAACTACAGTATAAATGACTTTGCTTTCCAAGGAATGGACACAACCACCTTGGAATCTTCTTTGAGGAGAGTTCTACTCTGCCCTTGTCTGTGAGATCTAGGTGTGTGTATCTCTGACAACTCTGATGAAAGCTTTTTTGGCCCATTGGCTTTGACCACAGAGATGCCTTCCTTCAGTCAGAAAAATTCTATCAGATCTAATGAGCCTCACATCAAACCAACAAAACTCATCTGTTTGTCTCCCTCTTCCCACAACAACACTAACAATAAATTGCACTTCCTCTCTTCCCCCAGAGCTCAACAGGGACTGTGAATGTAGGACTCTGCTTCCCACTGAACCATGAGAAGGGAAGAAACTTTGTGAACAATTCCCCTGCCTGTGTTGCCTGGCCCTTCCCAACTGTACAGCACCTGAAAATGAAGGTGACTAGTGCAGCATAGCTGTGGTATATCTAGTGATTACATTTCTGCTAGGATGGCTCTGTTTCTCCTTAGAACCCAAAGGAATTGCTGTGACATAAATTGCCATGTACAACACTAAGGAACTTCCCCACACTGATCAATCTAAGGGCAATTTATGTGCAAGAACCATGAAATGAAGCTGAGTTACTCTGGCACCTAATAAGGGAGTGAGATGACATTTTTCTCTGATTGAAAGCCCACAACTCTTTAATTACAGAGCATTGGGCCAAACCCATCCTAATTTCATGCATTTTTAGATTGACCATAATGGAGATTCTTGTTCTTACTTGGATTAAATTTTTAGCTTGCTTTTTCATTCTGACCCCCTTGCAAAGACTTTAACAACCAATCTGCCAGCACAAACATCACTCCTGGGTACCTGTACAAAAGCATAGCAGAAAACGGCCACATTTCTCTCTGATCAGTGGGGAGGGTTGATGTTACTAACCAAAAGGGAGAGTAAATTATTTAAATTGTTTGTTATATCATGTCAATGTCTAAATTTCAGATGCTAATTGTAGGTAATTTGCTAATATGCATCGATATCGTCATATGTATTGCTGCTTCTTTTCTTCTAAAAATTTTTCAAATGCAGAAACTAGTGTGGACCTTCAGAGGCAGGTCCTAAATTATTCAGGTAATTTACTCTTCTGCCAATTAACTTGGTATTTCCAAAAGTCCTTGCATAAATGGGTTTGTAACCCCGCCACCAGTTTCCTTCCACTACCCATGACAACACATTTAATGAATTTCCTTGCTTCTTGTGTGTGCAGAATGTGGATCCCTGACAAGCTGTCAGAATCACCCCAGCCATTTCACAGCATCGACAGCCCTCCTCTGATGCACAGCACGGGACACTCAATGAATCAAAACAATTGGGGAGTGTGACAATGACATCAAGGGGATACAGTTTGGAGGGCCTAATTGAGGTGATACACTTTCGTCATCAGGGTAGAAACATGTTTGTTGACAAGAATCTTTTATCTTTGCCAGAAGAACATATTCTTTACTGCAGGTCAGATTATACTTGAAGTGTGACATAGTACAAATTAAGGATAGACTCCTCATTTAATAATTAATCTCCTAATTTAAGAGCAAAAGTTTGTTATACTCATAACAGCATTTTCCCTTTCTTTTTTATTCTTTTCCCCTTTTTTATTGAAGTGTGCTTTCATAGTTCTTATTACTGGAAGGTACCCAGATTCTCAATAGCAATATTGACTCAATTTTTATTCCCTTAGAAAGGTGCTAACGTTTAATCCAGAAACAGTTTAGAAACGAAGTAAACCTTCCACTGGATTTTTAGATTGGTTTACCTACACAATTAAAAATAAATGAAAACATTTAGAGTCGAATTTGAAGTCTGTTCTCAATAAGATGCATAGGGATCCATGCTGGCAACCTCTATTAATACTAATGGAAGTTATCAGGTGTGTCTTCCCCAGACACTGATGGCAGAATTCCTGCTCATTTGTAAAGTAGGTGGAAAGTGAATGATCCTCTTCTCTGTTATGCTCCTGGAAATGTGCCTTAGGTGTGGTTATGAACGTTATGAAGGAAAATCAGAAGTATTTTTTCAGAGAATTCTGTGGAAAGGTAGTAGAAGTTAGAAAATCAATGGACATGGCACTGTACTAGATCAAAAATTTACCTTGGCTGATATTTATGTTGCAGCAGGTGTCGTCTTTGATAAATGGCTCTTGTAAATCTGTGGGAATGTTATATCATCCCATTTGAGATAAAAAAAGTTTAAGTGCTTCTGACGAACTTTCTAAATGCCAGCCAGCAGATGCACTCAGGGGCTATTAACTTTTGTACACTTACAAATGGCAAAACATAAATACAAATGAAATATAGGAACCAAACTGGTAAAACTCCTGATGAGAGGAGCACCAGCCTCCACTGCCTGCTGAAGGAAGACGTGTCTGACATATCATTAATCAGAACTAGCTTAAATAAATTGCTCATAACATGTCAGGAATTTTGAAAGTAATTTTGTGTATTGTCTGCAGATTTGGAGGAATGATTTGTGTACAGCTGTTCAGCAAGTCCATTTTTTACAGGTTTTCAAGAACCTGATTTGATTTTTATTAACTTATAAGTGCAGAGGTTTATTAATTTTACAAAACCAGAAGTGCATATGTGCTGTGCTGTGTTGATCCTATGACCTGAATTCTCAGATGATTCAGGCTGTATTATGCCTCTGTCCTGGACAGATCAATAATGCTGTGGGAGAGAATAGCAGGTAATGTGGGCATTTGCTTCTTCATAGATTGGTTCAAGTTTTCAGAATCTGATAAATCAGAATGACACTTAAAATATTCCTTTTTTATTTATACATTTGGCTATGGCCACAATATCACTGCTAGAAAATATCTACAAATTGATATTAATTTTATGTAAAATGGTGGACCCATATTTTAAATCCTCCACTGTTCACTGGGGATTTACACTTGCCATGTGTTCACACTATAGCTGAACTCTTTAAGACTGATTGCCTGCAGTGAATTAGAAGAGATAAAAATGTAGTATCATACTTACCCATAAAGTCCTACAAGCTGACAAATTCAGAGCTGCTATTAACTGTTCTCATCCAGAAAGAATCAGCTTGCAGAGAAAGAAAAGGACTATTTGGTAAGTTTTTTATGTATACAGCAGAAAACTTCTATCTTAAGGAGGAACTAAGATAATTTGAATGTAAATAACTTCCATGGAAATAAGTTAGGATTTCAAAGACTCTGAGGTACTTTGGAATAAACATGGTCAGTGTAATTGTTTAGGCATGCTGACGATACAAACTGTTCTGCAGCTTTAAGGTATGGAGACAAAAAAGAAATCAAATTATTTTTAAACCACTTTGTTACTAATCTTCCCAGTAGGAGACATGTATGACACCGATTCTCCTGACAGAGCTATCACAGAAGCAATTTGCCATGATATTTTCTTTAATGGCCTCTCCCCATCCTGTTGGAAGTATTCAACTTCTTTAATATTTTATACTTTTACAATGAGTATTTATATTACTTAATAAATATGGAAAAACAGAGTCTATTTTTCTGACGATTCTACTCTTTCTGTTCATGCCTTAGAGACTTCCCTGTTTTCTTGCAAATTGGAACAGCATCAAAAATGCCCATTCATATTGCAACCCTTGCATACAGACTTTCTCTGAGCAAAAAGTCTTAAAGCAAAATTTTGGTTTGGAAAGCTTTCAGGATTTTCCATTTCAGAATCATAAAGAACCTTCACTTCCCACCTAGGCAGCAATGAAGCAATAAAAGATTAGAAGAATAAATATTTGAGTACACTGAGAGCCTAAATCTCTGTAATCACAAGATGCTTCTCCTTTTCTACAGCTTTACTGAAACGTGCATTTATTTAAATCTCATTTCAGGCTTATAAAAGGAGAAGTTCAACACACATACACAGATGATGGTGCCACAACATGAGGGTGTCATGGCTAAGGATTTCTGTTAGGAAAGCTTGAGGATGAGCTAGGATCATAGAGCTGGTAGAGAGATGAAGCAATACAAATTATTTAGGAAAAATGAAACTTCTAGTGAGGCCATAATGCTTGGGTTTTGGTCATATATGAAAGATTTGTTTTTATTAAAGAACATAAGCCATACACTGAGCCCAAAGTATATTGCATGGGTATGTCAAGCCTAAATCAATATAGCAGAGCAAACCTACTCAAAATTTCCTGCTCTCTGAAAGGAGTGATGGCTGTGCAGTCAAACAGAGGAGAATGTACTTGAGATTCTTACCTGTAATGCATGAGGAAAATGCACATCTTTAGTTAAGAATGAACACAAAACCCCAAACTGGAAAATATTATGCTCAGGCACAGAGTAGATCACGTAATTATTTATCTCATTTTCTGCCTATATACTCATCTTGTCAAATTTTGCTTTGAATTTCAAGCTCCAACAATCTCTTCATCTCAATACCTGGAATTCACTTGAATTTGATCAGTTTCACATGATTTTCATGTCAACATTAATCTGTCCTGTATTTGTTGCAAGGACTGATAGCATTGGGCTATTTTCCAAGCAGGCAGTGAGACCCCGTGGTTACCTGGCACCTGACACATCCTTTGTGCCCTCTTCACTTCAGCAAATTTTTCTCTGTGGTCTTGTAGAAACAAATTATGGCTCAGCATAATAAATCAAAGCAAATCAGGAGTTATAGCTCATCTTCACCAGATCACAATGGCAATGAAAACTGAAGTGCTGCAGTGAAGCAGCACTGCTGCATCTGAATGCAGCACTGCAAAGCAAATAAACGTCAGGGGGGGTGGGGGCGGTTCTGATGAATACTGTAATACCTAATTGACTGGCCTTTTCTCTGACACTGGACAGCAGCAGTCCTAAAATGCATAAGAACAGGGCAAATACCCCCAGCCTCTACTAGTTTGTACCCCAGGGGTCTCCAGGTACCTTTGTATTTCGTAGTTCTCAGTGGGTTTCTTTACTTTTTTCTAATGGTTTCCTAAGCATGTGAAAATATTTAGTGGCCAACAACATCCTAGTTGAAAAAAATGAACCCGTTCATTACACGAAGAAAAAGGGAGGAACAGTAGGATTAGTGCACTTATGAATAACACTGGTTGCTAAAGCTGGGCTAGGTGAACATGAACATCTCTTTTGGGGATTTGCAGCTGTGTCTACTTTCTAGGTCTTAAGCAGCAAATCCAATGTGAATTCTTTCTCTACTAAAAAAGAGGAAAAAAAAAAAAAAAGAAAATGCAGAGCCCAGTTTACATCCAGGACTCTGCATCCCTGCTGTGGACATATGCATCCACAGTTCGACCAAACAATTTAATATAAACTTCTGTTTGATCTGAATGCACTTCCTTCATGTAACTGTAAAGTTTCATTACCATGGAACTACAAAAATAATGTTTCTTCTTGGCAGAGTTGTAGTCTGTACAAAACACATCAACATTCAGCTAAAGCAGGCTCTGCAGTTCAGGTATGTCCAATGAAGGATGCAAGCTGGGGACTAGAACATGTTTCTTAATTTTCCTGTCTTGGGCAAGAGTTGGAAAGCAAATGACACAGAGCAACCACAGAGCATTAATAAAAGCTTCCATTAACTGAGGCGGGGCACGCTGGGTTAGCCCACAGACACCGTGGCTGAAGAAGAAAGCAGTGCAGTTGACAGCAGTAATTTCAGCAATTATTCTGTTGCTGGAACAATTAATAGAGATGGAAAGGGGCAAGATTTGCAATGTAAGAAAAAGCAAGTAAAAGCTTTTGGAAAATTTGTTGAGAAAACTGAAAAAAGGGAGTGTATATTTTGCACTACAAAGCTGCCAAGGGCTGCTACTAGGGCACAGGCTGGGGAGAGCCAGCAGGCAGGGCTGGACACGGTGCAGCTCAGGATGGAGCTGGTCGGGGCACAGCCCAGGGTGCCACAGGTGGTGCCAGGTACGTGTGGCACTGGGGGAGCCCTGTCCCCAGCACCCACAGTGGCTGCAGGGAACGACTGCCTGATACCAAACAGGTTTTCTCATTAATGTGACTGGCCAGTTGCTGCTTTTTGAAACCAACTGATTGGCTCCATGTTTCCTTTTGTCCAGGAAGTGATCCTATGTAAAAAATACACAATACATATCTACCACTCCTTCAGTAGATAAGCATATATTTTTATATACATAACGTATTACATATGAAGTTAAATATAAAATTGTACAAATATATGTAAATAAATATTTTAATTATATATAGACAGCTGCATATAAATATGTTTACATATTTATATATAACACCTATATTTGAACATATTTAAACTAAATGCATATCCTTACATGTGTGGGTGAGTAACAAAAAACAGCTTTAATAAGAGCAAGTGAATGGTTAAATTTTAATGTGAATAGAAAGTAATTAGACAAAATTAAAAGGCTGTTACAAGGCCCCCAGCTGCAAAGGCTGCTGGACAAGCCCTCACATCTCTGGAGTGTGAGTAATGTCAGATGGGGTAGTGATGGACAAAAACATGCTGAAAAATGGGGCATCAGAGGTCAGGGCACTTCCCCAGCCTGTCCTTTTCTGCCCCACAGTGTGTCTTGCTTCTGCTGAAACCCCCTCCTGTGCTGGGGAGGACCAGGAGCACCCATTTTTGAACCTTCCCCCCAGCTACTGGGTTCTTAGGAGAATGCTGATTTTGGAAATGTCCCATTGGACCCTTTGGAAACTACTGGTGATCAACCTTTCTACTTTGCCCCACTGCTGTGAGTCATCAGCATTTCCTCAGTATCTGCTTCATACCTGTTCGTTCAGAGAAATCGC
The DNA here is from genome assembly GCA_013397175.1 of Platysteira castanea. Classification (NCBI taxonomy): domain Eukaryota; kingdom Metazoa; phylum Chordata; class Aves; order Passeriformes; genus Platysteira; species Platysteira castanea. The sequence goes on from VYXC01011457.1 coordinate 3,043,952, forward strand.
AGGTAGGTGTGTGCTGGGATATTGATGACCTGCTGCTGGAGGCCTCAGCAACACGAGTAATTTTTACAATCCTTCTCCTGCTGGTATTGTGCATCCATGTGTCCACATTGTCTCTCCACTCATGTCACTATAAATATGTTTACTACAGCTTTCCACAGCCCTAGAAGATTCCCAGGCTTTTGTTTTCTAGTACTTACTATCTGCTGACAAAAAATGACAGCTACTTCTAATGGTTTGTAAGTTTTCTTAAGTCACCAGACCTGTGATTTTTGCCTCTCAAAATACAGCAGTGTAGTATGAAAATCTTTTAATTCTTCTCCTGCAGAATTGGAAATAAATATTGAAATTAATTTCCTTCTATGCAATCATTTTGTCTATAAGTTCTATATCCTGTCTTCATAAATACCTGTTTTATTGGATTCTCATAAGCATTGTTCCATGCTTCTGCACTTTCTCATTGTACATTACTCACATTATCCCTTCTTATCCAAGAAAAACTGTTTGAGAAGAAGAGGAAGAAAGACCGAGTTATGATACTGTTTCACCAACTTTCCCGCTATATATTATCAAGGGCTACACCACTGGCTAATCAGAAATTTACTGGCAATAATAGAGATGTCATTTGATATCAGATGTAGATTTTGATCCAGGTTCAAATGCCACATTTATAGTTGGGAGCAGCAACTGACTCTCTCCTGACATTAGCAGAGGAGTATTCAATGCCAAATAGGCAATATTGAATTCAGTTCCAGAAATCTATTTTTAGGAAAGTCAAGGAAAACTGAGGTGAGCAAGAATAGGGCAGACATTTTTTAAGACTTTATATTAGTAAGAGGAAACATTTTCTGCACGATTCCATCACAGAGCTGGTCTCATACAATGTTAAACTTTGAAATTTGACTTTAAACACCTACACAAGGTTTGTACCTTCAGTCTCACATTGTTAGTAACAGCTGGAGGAATAATATTTCACAGTATGAAGAAAGAAACTGTTCCAATATTTTATCATCAGGTTCATTAAATAATTTGGAAAGCTGCTTCAGAGTCACTAGAATGATCATAAAGATCTGCTAATAAAAGTATGTTCAAACAGTTTCACTCACTAAAGGGCGACCAATCTATGCAGGCCTTTGTTTTGGTTAGGATTGGTGTTCTCCATAACAGCCCTGGCATCCAGCTCCAGGTGCTGGAGCTAGCACAGAGATAAAATAAATAAGTACTTAAAATGTGATTAATATTATGCTACATGTCCCCATTACATCTCTTGCACCAGACTGAAAAAAAAATTGAGAGCAACAATGTCTGCCAGATCAACAAGAAAATTGCACTTTGCAGGACTGTGGTTCCTCAGTATAATTTTATGAATCAGGTACACGGGTAAAGGAAAATGCTGCCTGAGGCAACGATATGACAAGACTACTGTAAAGTTTATTAACTTACTGACATTGACAATGCTTCTGCTGATGGCATTTTGTCCTGGATTTTCACTTTGGTGGCTCTGTGTTGCCCATGAAGTGCAGCCCTGAGCAGAGCCCCAAGGCTGCCCCAGGAGCACAGCAGGGTCCTGTTAGTGGCCCTTCCTCATACATGTATGCTATGATAACACATGTACAAGTATATACGTATAAGGTGTATCTATGGATAAATACTAATGAATACTTCTACACTTTTAGATACATTAATAACGACAAATGTGAATAAATATATGTCTAAAGCAACATGTCTTCTTTAAATGACTTTCCTTAAAAAGTCAAAGATGTTTCTCAATTAAGAAACCAAATTTAGAGTTTCCTGCCTGTCATGGTCCTTTGAGGGTGATAGTAAGAAGCCATTTAGGTGCTCTATAACTTAGTCCTTACTTTATAAATTGAGGACAAAGCTTTCCCTTGAACACCAAGATACTCAGCTTCAGAAGACTGATATCTCTTACTAGGGGGTTATAAAAAACCCTCTAGAACAAAAGTTTGTAATCAATTGGGATTTCTAGGTGCTGCAATAAAGAACAGCAGTACAAAGTACTCTGGGATCAAATCACGTAAAAGAACAATTATAGCACTATCTTGGTGCTGTAACAGCTCACATCTATCTATGCTCTGAAAGCAGAGAAAAGTAAGAATTGTTATCTAAGGTGAGCAAAGTCATCTGGGTTTGCTTTGTTCAAAAGAAAAATAAACCCCACACTGATGAGGACACACTGATGATTAGTTAGCAGAACGCAATCTCTTTAGAGAACAGAAGAGTGGTAACATTTTTCTTGCATTGACGCCCAGAAGTGTTGGTGAGGTGTGTGGTAATGTGCTTCAGAATACCTAAAGGTGAAGATGAGCTGCAAGAGCGAATTGCCATAGTGGGAAAACAACAAAAACTGGGAGACAGGATGGGGGAGTAAGTCCTGCCCTTACCAAGACAACACATTAGCTAATGGAAGTTCACATTTTAGTACAGACACAGTTTTTTGTATCTCTTCATACAGCCACCCACCAGCTGAACTTTGGGGCAGTTTCTCCCACCCTCACATCCCTTGACCAGCAGCATAACCAACAGGTACTATGATAAGAGTACACATCTTCTTCAAGGTAGATGTGGCTTAAAAACGCAATGATGTCAGATGTTCACCATCCCTGACATAAACTGGAATACAGAATTTCTGTGGCTTGGGGTATTGGGTTCTGTCTACCTTTTAAATCTTCTCTAATTGGAGCTAGCATTAGATAATGAAGTTATCCAGACTGAGGAACTCAGCACTTTTTTTTTTTTTTTAACAGGAAGAACAAGAGCTGCTGGGGATTGGCTGTGAATGTACTATTGATTTCTCTCCTACTGTAACCATGAATGACAAATGCCTTGTACAGCATTCTAATTTAGCTGGAAATAAGAGCTTTTCCAGCAAAGTGCAACAGCACCACCACAATGCTTCCAGCATAGAGGGGAGGGTACATTTTGCCAGGGATGGCTTTTGGTTAACCACACTGGTGAAGTGATACAGAGCTTTGGACTTTCCAGCCTTGCCTGGACTAAATCCCTGGATTTGCAGTCAGTAATATTAATCATGCTTTATGCACATCACTTTAAGTGTGGAGCCAAGCCACTGATGAGTAGCACTTTTCTGCCATGGCACGTGGCAATCGCCCATGCCAGGCTCCTCACTTGGCAGCTTCAGGTGACACCAAACGGGCTGTGCTTGCTTGGGAGTTCCCAGGAGGCTGCAAAGCAGGCTGGAGATAGTCAAGCCAAGTTTGATCTGTGCCTGTTATCCAGTTTTATTATTTGCAATCTTGAAATGTTTCAAATCTGGAGTGCTCTTTTGGCAGATTTGGGGAAGGACAAGGTTGTGTTTTCCCCAAAAAGTCAAAGATTTCATGGGAAATGAAGAATTTATTTTGTGACCTGCACTACTTTTTCAGCCTCTGGGCAAACAAAGATATGGGTGTCCAACGTTTTGGTGATTTTATAATTTCAAGGGAGTATATTGAAAGAGGAAATAAAAACAGTCTTACTATTCCAGTACACTTTAGAAACAGAAACTAATATGCTTTTAGCTTTAAAGATAGAGCTTGACATCAAATTTGTATGATGGCTGAACTGCCTTGGTTGAATTTTAGCATAAACTTTCCTGAGACCGTCTCTTAATATAGAATTTGATGCTTTTGCCTGTGTAATTGTACTAGATTGCTAAAAAACCCTGTTCATCTTGCCTTATTACCAGTGCCAGATCAAAGAGAGGCAATAACTAACCAGATGTTGCTGCATATGTGTCTGTGAATCTGCTTACTTTAGAGTACTTTAAAGAAACACTAAGTAAAAGGGTGTAATTGTAGAAATAGGAAACTGGGAATAATTCAACATTGTCTTTTTATTCTTAAGAGATTTAAATAAATAACTGAGCAAATCTACTCTGAAAATATGAAGTCTGTGCCTAAACAATCAATTACTTCTTACTCTCAAGTGCTTGTGAAAAAGGCACATCAAAATTTATTCTCTGTAGTCTGCTACTTGTATACTCAGCTGTAATATTAGGTCAGTGTTTAATAGGATGCATAGCTATGAAAGCGTTTCCAATTCCCATTTGAATGTGTTAAAGAAATCTAAAGGTTACAGTACAGTGCTCTGGACCTCACTGTGCTTTAAAAAGTAACAGTACATTTTACAGAGGAAATGATTCAGTAATCCCATTTCTGTTATTTCTTAAATTACAGATTAAAATACATTACGGTTAAAATGTAGCAGTTTCAATAAATGCAAAGTATGTGAAAGTCTGTGTAATTATACACACATGAATAGGAATATACCTGCTTTGATCCTATAATTCTAGCAGAATTCAGGGTCTCAGGGAATATTTCCATGAGGATGAAATAATTATGATTAGAAGTAGCTGCTTTTGAATGGAGCCTTGTCTATTTACAGAAATTCCAGATAAAACCCTCTTTATGACAACGCAACAGGAACAAAACCAAGAAGCCTCTCCCTTCCATGTGGTTCTTCATTCTCTCTGTGCCAAAAGTGCCTATACAGCAGTGTCATAGCTTTTCAGATTTGTTGTGTTTTGGTTTTATATTTTTCCCACTGGCTTTGTGCCTCTGCCTCTAACATAAACACACAGCCATGATCTAATCAGTTCCTTCTCTCCACTAACCATGTGGACACCTAATTACCCCCCATCATCAGCTTGAACTGAAAGTGTTTCAGAAGAACAACAGTTTTAGATTCCTGTGTAAATTGTGCCTTTTCATTTTCTTCACAGTTCGGGTGGCTTCCAGTGAATCAGCCCCTAACATTTTGCTCTTTCTGGCAGCACCATCTTTCAAGTTAAAATTCTGTACAGTTATCACCAGCCTGAAAGCGGACCTCAACACCTTCTTTTCATAGGAGACAGGTTATGTTCTACATGACCAACTGGGAACATACTGGTTATGTTGACATCTCTGCCCTTCAAAGGACACCTAAAACCTGAACAACCCTCAGGAAATATCTTTTACTCTCCCATGACGTGGAGAATTGGATGATTTCTTTCCAATTTCATTACTTGAAGAAAAGAGGAATGACTCCAAATTGATATCAGCTGAACGCAAGAAAATGTCTGCAGTTAGGAATCTTATGTTGCTTACTTAACTCTTATTTCAGGGATTCTGGAGGTTGATCACTCTTTCCTTTTCCCCCATTTAATTTTAAATTTAAAGAAAATAAATAGAAATTGTTCTTTCTAAGCAAAACTGGGTTATGCATTTAAATTTAATTTCCGATGCAGCTCTGCAGGGGATGGATTTGGGAAATAATGGAGTTTCAGGTTAATCATGAGTGTTTATCTTGCTGTAACAGGATCACCTGGAGCCACTAACTGTGCATTAAAAGTCCTTGTTTGAAATGCATGGGATCTGTCATTAAAAATTTACAGTGTGAAATAATTGTAGAAGGTATTTCGTGTCCTATAGGTAAAATGGGATCTAACTGCCACAGGATGAGCTTTGTACTGCTTACTGTACAGTTGCACTGTAGCAAGCAGAAATTCTTTAGTTCTGCCCTCAAAAACCTGAAAGTATAACAAGCCTGGACAACTGGAAAATATATTTAAGGAACTTCCTCAGAAAATTTGTTTTCCCCATTGCATCAAAGAATAGCTTTACTTAGAAAGAGTCTGCAGTGCAGAAGAATGTGGGAGGAAGTAGAGTATGAAAAAGAATTCTCCACCAGAAAGGAATGGATTAACAGAATTGACCAGAAATTTTACAAGGGTTTTGTTTTGTTCACAGATTTATTTTGGTTTTTTTGGTGGTGTTTATTTGTTAAAACTGAAACCTTTACAAATTTGTGGAAAGTTTAGGCCACGGTGCATTTGCTCTCAAAATTCTACTGAGTTAATTATTTCAGCAATACTTTGAAGATTAAAAAAAATCACATTTTAAGATTTGAAAAATAGATTTATTTTCTAACTTGTGTAAAGAGAAATGCAAATTATCAAAACTTAAATATTTAGAAAACAATCTAAATTTAGAAAACAATCTAGTATTTTAACTGTTCTGCAGTCAATTCTCCTTGAGGGTCTGGCTAATACAAATGTATGCAATTTTTAATTTTCATACCTTTTTTCAGTAATTATTTTCTAATATCTTGAATTTTTTTCTTTAATGGGAAAGCTATTTCACACTCACATCTTCTAATTAACTCAGTTATTCTTACTCTTTGGAAATGAGTGATTTTCTCATAGATCCCAGCTATGTTATCTATGCCAGAAACAGTCAACTAATCCTGTGAACCTAAAAACCCCCAAAAAGCATTAGATGATATTAACATTCATTTATCATTAATTTTTTAATAAAAATAATAAATGTGCCTTACTTTTATGCAGTCTCATTCTCTGCTGTATCGCATGTGTATGAACTGCTGATGTCAGATAAAATGCTGAGCTTTGGCAATGTAAATCTCCTGTTTCCAAGAGGGATGCTGGGGTTTCTGAAGTTAATTTCTATTTTCCAAACCACAAACATACTGCAAAACCTGAAACATTTCTAGGTACAAATAATATTTAAACCTATTATCTTTTCTTATCCTATGACTGCAAATCTGTGCTCCAGTGTTAATCTATATTCCAGTAGATGTTGAAATTTATGTCTGCAACCCTGCTGCAAAAAGCAAGCTCTGCTAATGAGTGCAGAAATATTCCCCCATTCAAAATATAATATATGTTAAAAATTACAATGCCAGAATCGTGCTAAGTGCACATGTTCTACCACTTCTTAACTGTTGTGAGTCACTTTTGAGTGGTTCACTGCAGAAATAGATGTGCAGTTTTCAGTAGATGGAAATACCACTGCCATGTTACATAAATTAAAAATATTTCAGAATTCAGATCTGAATAGGACATGCTGCCTTACTATACATTTACTGATAGAATTTATGTTTTCCTGTAAAGCATATTGGAGTAATCAAGGAAGAGCTCCAAATTATTAGTTATTCTCCATGTAAAACCATGAAGAGGAAGTACTAGAGTAGCACAGTATAAAAGTCTTAAATCAGAGGGCAGCAATGTAAAGGTTGAATATATTAATATTGTATCCTTATATATATGTTTTCCAGATAGTTATTTTTCTTAAGTATTTTTTCATGGGAAGTTTTACTCTTTTTGCCAATAAAGTTTATTTTTTGAAGAAAACATATTAAGCAAAACTTACAGTGAAAATACTTTTTTCAATTTTTTTGAACCATTTTCTTTAATATTCTGATTATTATGTGTTACAAATTAAAAAATGGAAGTATAGTAACCATATAATTATAAGTACTCATTTGGTTGAGCCAAAGTATATTCCTGTAAAATTGTTGTTACATAATATAACATATTTTCATATATTTCCATACATTAAAATTTTATTTTCCTAATTACTAGAAGTACTTTTTCTAAAAGTAAAGGGGAAAAAATGTTTGACAATAAAAAGTCTAGGAGACAAAATGTGCACTGTTTATACATGCATGAAGACACACGCCTGTTTAGTCTCTTAAGCACCAACAGAATAACCAATGTATATTAGCTTAACTCTTCATATGTTACATTATTCATAGGCTTAAGTATTTTCAGGACTGGGACATGGTTCTGGTAAATGACGTGAGTCCTTAAATACTTGGGGTTTGTTTCTCTTTAAATTTGATATGTAATGTCCATAAATATAGCTCTCATGTTTCTTTAACATATTATGGCACTGAGTTTTACCAGAATGTCTCTTTACATACTTTGTCTTGTAATTCAAATTAAATTGCACTGAATAATGCAAACATATAGACTTCTGTTGCTAACTGACTAAAGGTCTATCAAAATCTGCACTGTCTGATGCAATCAAAATTTCCTTGCTAAATCTGGTTCCCTCCCAAAGCTATTTATACATTTGCTAATGCCTTACTTTGTGTTACACCACATAAGTCACTTTGCATTACAGTTGTGGAGTGTAACATGTCATAAATGGCGTAAGCAGGTGTGACATAGTGGAAAGCAGTGACTGGAACATGATATTCAAAAAAGTTATGCCAAAACACTCTGCGATAAAATTCCTGCCATTATTTTTCTTCAATACATACATATATTTAATATACAGTCCTCAGCATCATCCTTTGAAAATTAATGAAGACCTTTTGATTGTTGATATGAAGATTGTCAGAAACAAGCAGCATTTCAAGCCTTGTATACAGGGTGAAAGCTGTTAAAATATGTGAGTTCATGTATGATGTATTAGCCATGTTATTTTTACTGCCATAGGCCTGGTAGGAAACGTCTTGGATCTGACACTGGTTTACCTTAATCACAGACTGGAAGACACACATCTGTAAAACCCCTGTATACTGGTGTAACAGGACTTCTCCTTACATGTATAATAATAACTCTTAAGGCAACACAATTTCCTATTACAAGCAAGTTTTGTGTCAATGTGGTCTTTGGTGTGTATGTCATGTGCTACACGGCAATGAAGCCCTTACAGATTTCTCTGCATAGCCATGTGCATTGCCACAGAATGGCAGATGAATTTTGTTGCAGTGACCCAGCCCACTAAGGGGCCGTGGCAAGAAATCCTCCCACAGGCAAAAGTTACAGGCTTCTTCTGGGACACAGTATGCTCCCAGCTCTGTTCCTTTGATTGATTTGCCATTCTGCCTGCCCCTTTACCCTTATATATGTATGTTTTCACTTCCCTGCTTCCCCGTTACCCCTCGTACCTTCGTCCCTTGCCCGCGGTATCCCAGTTGGTTCCCTTGCCCTGGTCCCGTCCTTGTACCGCCCTGCGCCCTCACACCCTCGGTCCCGATGCTCTGCCCGCCCCCTCGGACCCCATATACAAGTCCTGAACCCTATGCTCCATTTTGTCCTTGGCCCCTAACCTCCCCCCGTGATGAGGCACCAATAAACCTCTGATGGAACATCATGCCAGGACCCCTCCCGACTCTTTTTCCGTCCGCCTGTGTGTAAGTGCCGGCTGCTTCTCTGGCTGAGATGGGTGCTGCCTGCCTGCGCTCCTGTGAGAGCCTGGTCCCTTTTGAGCTGCTCCCCCGGGGATCCCACCCGTATGGAGGCTCAGCGAACGGGACAGGCCGGGAGCTCTTGGAGCGCTCGCTGAGCTCGCCAGCAGAGCGCAGCGCCCCGCCGGAGCGGCTCGCCCTGCGTAGGGGCTTTCCGGAGGGGCGTGGCACCTTCATCAAAGCACGCCGCGACAGAATTTCCAATTCCTCTTACTGTAATTAATTTAATTAAAATTAATTAACTCAAAAAAAAATTCTGGAACTCCTGATATGGCCTGAAGCAATGTAATTACCCACACTAATGATTGTTGGGCACCCCAAGCTCAGCAGGAAGATGCCTGCATGAAACACACATCTCTCTAGTCCTTGACTCTCTGACCTTCCTTCATAGCTTGCCATGGGTAGAGTCCCACACTGGTGTGTTTGTGCCCATTATAAACAGGGTGGTTTTTGATTTTCACAAGGAAAACGGATTGAGGTTATTAGGTAAGGACCATCCTGGGTTTAGTAATAATCACTTTAGAACAATATTAATTTGGATAACATCCAGAATAAAGACTTCTATTTTTACAAGCTATTTATACGGGAAAGGGTTTTCATAGTTGTGTAAAAGGCATTAGTGTTGCTTTAAAGGTTTGTTCACATTGAATGGGACCATACAAGAAATTTTAAACGGGAGTTGTGCACTCTTCTGTGAAGTGCAATTGTTCGGATCTTCAAACTGAACACGTGAAAGATTTGGCTTTGTTAGAATGGAAAAGCAATTATTTCATGTGGAAGATGTTAATTACTAATCAGAGAGTAGGAGACTAGGACAGAGATAGTAAATTATTTTTGCCATATCTGATACTAGACATGTAATTGGATCAGTTGAGTAATACAATGTGATTGACAAATGTGAACAAAATTAAAGGTCATACCATTGTATCAGTAACATAAACTTGAAATTATGAAAATTCATACATTATTCACTTGACTAGTGTTGTCTGATTACACTGATTATAACAACCCATTGAGACCATGACAAATATGTTTCTGTTCCTTAGATGTGAAAGGTTTTAAAAAATTGTTTTTTAAAAGAGCTACATGGGAAATTTTTAGCAAAAATAATTTTTGTACAACACAACTCTTAATATCCAGTTACAAAGGTATCTGATTCTTTTTCTTTCTTTCAGATACGTTAGAGCTTCACGAAATTTTAATGAGGCATAGGATTAAGAGTTGCTTAAAATAAGGTGATATCATGACTATCAAGTACTCTTTGAACCACACTTTCCCTCAGTAAACATTTTAGCCTTTTAGAGTTAGAGAAAGGAAGAGAAAGGGAGAGAGACAAAAAAGATATGTTGCTGCTTAGTAGAAACAATATAGATAAGATATCATTAAACAGGTTACAGGGAATATGCAATGCAATGCAGATGAAATAGCTGCTATATTTATCAGCATTCTCGAGTGTTTTAAGATTTCTTAGTGAAGTTGCTGCTTATAAAAGGTGCAAGACTGACAGCATAAGAATATGAAGTCCTTTGTCTGTCTCCTGGAAAATTACTGAGTAGGCAGCAAAGTCCTGGTTCTCTTTTTCTTTAAAATTATTTGTCATTTGTGTCACTGTTGAATTTACTGCGTGGTTTTCTTTTGATTGACAACAATAATTCACAGAGTATATGCCTCCTGGCACTGTAGCCCCATTATATGTCAAATGAGCATGGAAGGCAACATTAAAAAATGAGAAGTGTCTGGGTGCTGTAGCTATTTTGTGACCTCCAGCACTGGACCAGAGAAGGAACCTGATGCTCTGGGGAATGCACTGAGCAAGCGCAAACTGGTTCGCCAGCCCTGGGGCAGCGAGAGAAGGTGGCATGTGAGTGTGGTACAGAGCCATGGACGGGGTCCTGGGGCTGGGATCTCTGGAAGGCAGCATGGCAGGCAGGCTGCTGCAGGTCTGGAAGCCAGCAGAAAGCTTAGCAAAATGGAGTGGAAGTGGTGGCAGTAGTTAGAGATGCCATTCAGTCCTTGGAGTCTACCCAGATACTTCCTCAGGATCCTACTGCATCCATATTTTTTTCATGTGGACGTTTTTCTGCAAGGAAATGGGTTGAAACTACAAAGAGATCCCATAGATCAGGAGAGAGATGATAACAGTCCCCATCACTTATGCCAAAAGTTTAATAGGCATTTTAAATGTTTCTACGATAGATGTTGATCTCCTGCCAGCTGGTGCACAGAGTGCAGTGTGTGCCAGCTGGGTTGGGTGCAACAGACAGTTACATCCCAGCATATATGTATAGTTTTTACCCACTTCATGGTATTTTGCCTCAATTGCCAACATTTTTGGAGTACGCGATTCATTTGCCAGCATTCCTGCTTCTTTGTGTGGTGTGAAGAAAAGATTCACACTTTTGTTAATATTCTAATTTCGCACTCCAGAAGCACATTCTTGTCACTGGTGATGACCTAAAGGTTAAAAGCAATTGTAAGGAGTTGATGAGATTTTGTTTCAAACCTATAGAGAAGAATGCCAAATTCAGAAAAAAGGAGAGTCAAAAGCATTGGGCTGTGGGTTAGCCAGTGCCAGAAGTGATGGGCTGCAGTTGTCAACCAAACCCTATAGATACTTAGAGTGGAGCAGATGGCAAATTTCAATACATTCCACATTATGAGGAATGTGCTTTTTTTTTTTTTAATGAGTTGCTAAAATCTGCAATGAAAAATTGCAATAAGCAAATAAATCATCTGCCTGGATTGACTGTCACAGAGCAGCAGGAATGATTTGGCTTCACAATGAAGCAGCACAGTAGTTGTTGCAAACTACTGATATTTTTTTGTCAGAGTTCAGAATGGACCACATGTCTTAAAGGTTCAACTAAGCTTGAATGAAATCCCAAGACGTAAACTATACTTAGGCAGAATTTTCTTGCCTCAGGGACTCTTCAGCTTCAACATGCTGATTGCTTCTGCAGCCTCTGACACTATTCCATCTGCTCCATCTGTTGTCGTCCAGTTAACACTGGGGGAGGTTACAGTTGTGCTCTAGTCTGTTAAAAGTGCTTTCCTAACCTGATTATAAGACTATTCATAGAGCTCCATGCAGCAGAATGCTCCTTCTGCTCCTTCTGTATTGAAGGCCAGAAAAAAAAAAAAAAAGGGGAAAAAAAAAAGACCTAGAAAAAGCAAACAAACAAACAGTAGTTGCTCTCTGAACCTGGACCTCTTTCCCTGTCGGGTGAAGATCATGACACGGTCAGAAAGCATAAAGCTTTCTCTTATAGCTGGAAGAACTATCATCTGAGATGGTAACCATGCTTTCTTTTCAGTTAGGAGCTTAAACTCTCTGATTCTTCAACATTACCAACATAAATCACTTACACCCTGTGTTTATTTCTTGGGAAAGGGGCATGGAGGGGAAAAGGAAAAGTCTTGTTCTGGTTTCTCCTATTAATGTCCCATTCAGAATAGGACCAGACAGGTGATTAGATTAAGGGCTGAATTTATATGAAGGGAGAGTCCAGGCAGTGGCATCCTCCCCCTCTCTCTCTGGTCTGGCTTGTGCTCTGCTGTCTCTGTCACTGCTGACCCACTTCTGTAGACCTTCCTCCCTGGGACACTGGGTGATTCTGTGAGAAGATTGTCCAAACCCAATGCAAAAAATAAACTGGAAGTTCAGGGTTGACTGCATGCTGAGACTGCTTAACCTCCAGACACAGAGACAACCAAGGTTTTAAAAATATTACATCTGGTTTTTATAATAATCCCTAAAATCTTTGGATCCCCAGCTCTGTACCAAAGTGTCTGAACAATCACTGAGTGACAGTAAATTTGTAATACAACAACAGTCACATAGTCCATCAAACCAGTGCCACCCCCATCCCCTGCAGAAACACTGGGTGGGGTGTTCCAAACCAATATTCAGTAAGCATCTGATAATACTTCAATATTCTGATGTGCTTAAATGATCTTTACACAGCTGATCCTAAGTGCTTTTACAATATTCTGCACTTCTGTAAACTCTCTGATACTTTTATACCCTCAGCATGTTTTCTGAACCCACAGACAGTGACTTATCTCCAGACCCTTCTCTCACTTAGGGGCAGTACCCTTTCCAACTTACGGTTTTCATTTCAGCTGCCAAAAAAAAACCCCCAAAAAAAACCATAACAAAAATCCTTTGGGTTTATCTCCCACATATATTCTAACCTGCTTTTACAGGGTCTGAAGGAGGTGAATGGTTGAATGGGG
>VYXC01011457.1:3057266-3114847 GCA_013397175.1 Platysteira castanea
TGGGAGGGGGGGGTTGGGGGGGGGGGGGGGGGGGGGGGGGCAGGGAAGAGTTTATTGAAATATGGAGGTTTTAAGCCAAATTTCAATCTTACAACAAAGACACTGGCTTAGTTGAAAGCGTAAAAGCATACTTGAGTCTCTTTTTGATGTCATTGCAAAAATTTTTCTCTAGAAAGGAAAAATAGCTTTTACTTACTCCAGACTGTCGTGGGTGTGATTATAGTGAACTAGAAAATATGTGAGAAAAGAAATACCTCTTTTACGCAAAAACTCACCTTGAAGAAATTTAGTGAGTGAGTGAGTGAAGGTTCTTGCAAAGGTACAGAGGACTTTTGCATGAGTCTGCAGTCTTGGGAGCAGATAGCTGAGAGGGAGTAATCACAGATATGAGTACATATTAAGACTATCTTCATGATGCCAAAAGTTTAAGTGAGATTAGAATCAGTCCCTTTAGCTTCAAAGCATTTTGCTGAGCATTTTTGGATCAGACCATATAGACTTATACCTTAATAAAAATCCACATATGTTATCTAACTGTTCAGGAGGAAGCATAGATATGTGATAAAACCAGAGCTACAGTATTACAGGCTGCTAAATGCATTCCCTAAATCTGGAGGAGTTTAGTTCACAAGAAAAAGGCTTTGCATTCCAAGTAAATGAGATCCTGCAGCTCTGTAGGGAATAGCTTTAATTGGAAAGTCACATTCCTTTCCTCCCATGTAAATAAATCAAGGTAGTTGAATTTGGTCATGGCCTTTGTCTAGTTTGAGGCTAACAGCAGCCCAAGGTAATGCTGTGAAGGTTAGAAATAGCACAGTGAAATCAATCTTCACATTAATACATATGTAACACCATTGGCAACACAGAGCTGAACCCCGTTAGCTATAGAACATATCAATACAGTAAAAAATAAATGCACTGGTAATGCTCTATTTGATTGGGAGAAAAATTCTGGTAGGTTATAAAGCAAGCTACAAGAAAGCTAGGAGAAAAAATCACCCCTCTTAGCTAAACTAAAAATGTGCTACAGTTGTTTTTTATTATTTCCCAATGAATTGCATTTTAACATGCAGTTACAAAAATATTACCTGCCCCCGTTTGAAGCAATAGTGATGTTTCTGTCATCCTCAGTATTTTCTCACTCCATTAAAAAATCCAGCTGGTAGAAAACGAAGACTAATGTCTTTAAATTATCATTGTACCATGGAAATATATTGTTCTTATTTACTGCTTGCAGTGCTTGGGTTCCACAATATAAAGTACTGTACAAAGACAGCAAAATACATTCCCAATACAAAGACAGCAAAATACATTCCCAAGTTTAAGATAAGCAACAAAGTAGGGAGTAAAATAGATTTTTTTTTTAAATCATTCTCTGGAAACATGGAAGAAGATATCTAAACTCCCAGAGATACTCTCCTTTATCATTCCAGCTGTTTTGCTATTTGCTGTGTAGATGTGTCCTTGGTCATACCATGGGGAAATATATGATTTTGCCATATCTCCATTTCCAAAATACCCTAAATACATTAGGGAAGATCATTAATAAAGTGACACTTTGAAGTTTCTGTATTGCATTTATAAGAGGAACTTAGTTAATCTACTGTATCAAAGTAGTTTATACACTGGAAAATGTCATGCTTTTCATAGTTAGAGTTACATTTTCTCTTTGAGTCCCCATGGCCATACATTGACATATAAATGTTTTACTTAAAGAAACACTTACAGAAGTTTATGTTACACTTCCCAGGAGCATGAGCAGTACTATCAAAACATGATTCATTTCACTTAGCTTTATAAATTCTAGCCATGAAGCCTAAATGAGTGCTCCAATCTTCCTCCATAGCCAACAGACAGAGGCTGACTCCAGCAAGGTGTGCAGAACTTCTACAGGAACTTGCACCCAAGTCTCACATATCTGAATATAAACGAGCATCATCCCTGTTACTATTGTAATGGAAGATCCCATGTCTGCTTTAAGAGCAGGAATCCTCCTGCTACAAGATGACAGCAGCCACAGGGCTGCTGTCAAATAGCAGACATTTCTTTTGAACCTAAGAAACACAACCAACTGCGTTTTTGAAATCAGAGATTATTTCTTTGAGAAACCCTCAATAAGCAGCATATCCCCATTCATAAGCACTGAATCTGTGTGAAAGAACAAGAACTTTACTATGGAAAATAGAAAAACTACATGAATGATTACTAAGTGTACTCCACAGTAGCTTTGCCAGCAGCCCATAATCACAATGCCTTTCCATTCTGGTGATCAAGTAAAAGGAAAGCACTCTTAACTGTGTAACTTATTTCTGTTTTAGGGTTTGTCTACGCTACCACGTAATTTATTTCCTGAGTTCATGGCAGGCACTGAATCCTCACTGTCTGCACTGTGCGGATGCTATTTTGCATTTGGGATTTCTTTGGCAGTAAAGCAACCAGAGCAAGTGACACAAATCTTACATGCAGTCCATGTCAGGGACCCCACCACAGCTACAGGGCTGCACCTTTACCCTCAATGGTCTTTAGAGACAGAAAGCCCTGCAGACTCCAGGACTTGCGAAATGTACCAATGCAATAAAAAAAAATCAGTTAAGTGCCCTGCAACCCAACTCAATCCATGTTAAAACTGAATTTCACTTGAAAAGAACCCCACAGCAACGCTTAAGAAAAAAAAAAAATAACTGTGTCTCAGGGCAGTGTGGTTACTCCCTAGACAATGATACCCCTAAGCCAATTTGAAAGGGACTAGCCCTGATCAGCAAAAGTGTTTTGCACTCTTTAGCAGTTTGCTTAGGGGTATGGTGAACTCCTTGGGTGGGATGCATTTAGCAGTAGGGGTGCAACCTAAGGATACTAAACCCTGTGCACAGTGTGTTGGTAGTGCATTTCCACTGTCCTGGGGTGCAGACAGACAGATCTGTCCTCAATTCTTTACACTTTGCTGTTTAGTGGTGCTACTTTTACTGTTTGACTACACAAGAAAGCTGAGGAATTCAACAAGTGATGGTGCTCATTCTCCACAAATGATCACTTTGGCAACCAAAATCCTCAGAGGTGTACATCAATAACATACAGGACTTTTAGGTGGAGATAGTAAGGATGTACTGTTTCTCAAAAGCAAAAATTATTCTCCTTTTCTCTTATTTCAGTTATTATGCCTAATCAGTTCTGAATTTCACTCTGTCTACAATAATTCCCAAAGTGTCTTGGAGATGATCAGGAAGAAAATTCCTCAAAACAAGCTCTCTTTGGAAGCTATTCAAAGTCTCTCACTCATACCGGGATGTGGCAGAAAACATCTACTGTATGGAGTTGTAACTAAGAGGAGCTATGGTGATAAAAACCCGATGAACAAGGTTTCAAGGTTTTTTTCACTGAAAAATTCTGTTTCAGAAACACTGGGATGTTTTGGATAAAACATTTAATTTCAATGACATTTCTAACAGAGTTTTAAATACTATTTAATTTTCTTTAATTTTGTTTCAATAGAAACATAGAATGGTTTGAGTTGAAAGGGATCTTGAAACTCATCTCCTTCCAACATCCCTGCAATGGGCAGGGACTTGTCCCACTAGACCAGGTTGCTCAAAGCCCCATCCAACCTGGCCTTGAATACTTCCAGAAGTGGGGCATCCACCAGTTCTCCAGAAAAACTGTTCCAGTTTCTCATCATCCCCTGAGTAAAAAAATTTTGTCAAGTCAGATGGCTTCAAAATAAAGCTTCCAGAGGAGAGAAGCCTCACACCATCCCAATCCTACCAGTTTGATGCCAGTGCCTGTATTTGCTTTCTTTTAAACATTATATTTTAATTTCACTGAAACTTCAATTATTTAAATTTTTAAAAGATTGATTTTAAACTGTATCACTGCCTGCTACATTTACAGTAACGAGCCATCTTGACACCAACAAAATAAAACATTCTAAGAAATTGTAGAATTCTCTAAAATGAAATGCTTTTGAATACTTCTTTGTCATAAATTTAGAAATTTATGTACTCTACTGAGTTTTAGAAGTATGAAAATATCAGACTCTTTCACTGGAAGAAAAATTGTTAACAATGATCTTAATAGGAAGAGAAAGCACCTGGTGGGAGTCCATTACCTTGTCGAGGGCACTGCTTCCAGCCTTAGGTGGAAGAGAATTGAGTTGCTTTGCTGAAGTCAGGGTTGTGCAATATACCAGTGTCCCAGTGCACATTCTTGTCACTCACCATGGATCTGTAACCAGAAGGTTTAATATAGTGTAACCAAAGGATACAGCACCTTCTTTGGCAGCTATCTGGACCAGGAAGGCTGAAGGGAGGTGAGGTTCCTATATAAACTACAAGTGAGAAACTATCCCTGTAGCCATTGGGATGGGAAGCATTTTAGAAACATAATCAGAACAGCTAAATGATAGTGAGTTTTTGGAGGATATTCAGCTCCGTGCTGAGGTACCACATTGTGCTTGAAACTGTCCCTTGGGGTTTATAGGCCACATAGAATAGAAAAAAGGTAGCCAGGAGAAAGCACTTCTGGGATGGGAGTTTGAGACTCAGGGATATGGAGGTTATGTATGAGGTTTCTTTCAGTGATAGGAATTGCAGTGACTCACCTCAGAAGAAGCTGAAGGGAACAGACAGCCCTGTGTCCCCAAGCACCGTGACACAGGAACGACCCTCAGTGCAGCAGGTAGGTGCAACCTGGGCAGGAGTGCTTTCCTTGGGCTCAAGGACACTGCAACTGCAAGTCAGTAAAGTGTCTGTAGAGACTGGTAAGCCCTAAGGAACGCTGCACTACAGCTTCTCTTAACCAGTTTTAGGCAGAGATGATATTTCTCACTGTTATTATCCCATTAGTGAAAGATGCTGCTGCCTGCATTAAGGTGCAAATGAGACCATGTGCCAAAGTCAGTAATACAGAAAATGTGAGGTAGAGAGGTACAAAGAAATAGAAAAGAGGGGCAGGCAGTGGGGAGAGAGGCAGAAAGAGAGAGAGAGAGAGAGAGATCAAGCAGAAGATAATGACCACTTGTGAATGCAGCAGTGTTCCATCAGTCTTTCTTCACCCTGGGCTTCTCAGTGCGGGGCTGGGGGCCAGAGTCGTTCTTCTGCAGGTACCACGTCTATACAGCCCAAGTTCCGGGTTTCCACAGGGCACAGATGCCATTCCCATAACTTGGGGTGATATGTGTATGAGCAGCTGCTTCCTTTCACACAGTCTGTCCCAGTGGGAGTTTTGCCTGGATCCCTGAGCTCAGTTGGTTAGAGCACAGTGCCAACAATGCCAAGGTTGTGGGTTTGATCCCCAAAGGGACAATTCATTTAAGAGGTGAACTTGATGATACTTTTAAGTCCCTTCTAATTCAGAATATTCTGAGATTCTTTGATTAACCAGGATGTGCCAACCAGATCTCACCAGCAGGGCTAGCACTTTCCTGTTGCAAATTTCTCCCTTCCGTGCTTATCTCAAGTAACTAAGCTGTGGTGGCTTAGTTACTTCTAGGTTGGCAAGTTACTTCTGTGGCCTTGACAATGCTTTGAGACAGGTAAACATATTTTTTAAGTCCTTACACTCAGTTCCTGTGATAAATTTTTATATGTTGCTACTAAGTGTAGGAAAATGTCTGCTTGGCTCCACCTCAGAGAAGGCATCCTTCCAGGTGCTCCCTATGGCACACCAAATCTGATGGCTTGTAAAGTGCTCTAGAATCCTTCAGAGGACAAAATGGATATTTAAATGGAAAATAGTGATTATTTCTCCCATCTTTCTACCTAATGCAAGCCTTTGGAAATAAAAGTAATTTCATAAATCTTGATTAAAATAACATCTAAGCTTCTAAAATGATTCTTGTGCTAGTTAGTCACTTTAAGAAATAGAAAAAAAAAAAGAGTTCTCTTCTCTCAAAAGAAAGTGCACTCGCTTCACAATTCTTACTGTTCCTGCCTGAAAGAATACTACTAATCTTAAAATAAAGCACATTGGGGATCCATAAACCTTCAAAGTATGTAATATATTTCAGAAATACTGTTCATAAGCTCTGTTTTTTTGAAAAGCAATATTTGCAAGCACAAGATCATTCTGCACATCACTCCTAACTCCCTCTTGCATTCACAACAAAATCCAAAGGAAGAATCTAAAAATCTGCGCAAGCATCAGCCTAGGACTGAACTCTGCCATGAATTCAGCAGCACAGAAATATTGCAATTCCTTTTCCTTCTATTCCTGCAGCTCAGTGATCCAATTTATGTTCTCTATTTTAAGATGACCAGCAAAGGAAGTTTTTCTTCTGGTTTTGGAGAAAATTCATAGCAGAATACAGCAACAACTGTGTAGATACAAGCCATGGCTATGTTTTAAAAGTGCATGGACTATAAAGAAGACTGTAAATTTTGTCTACTGGTTATATCTTGGGAAAAGGCTGGCAAATTGAAAACACTACATTGTGAGTTTATTCTGTAGAAATATTCCTTAACTGGGCAGTGAGGCTTCTCCTGTGCTTTGAGATCCACAGTAAAGACCCTCTACTAAATACAAAGCTTCTTCTACTGTGCTCATTTTTAAATAAAACCCTGAGGATGATTTCTGCCTCATTTGCTGTACCACTGGACAACGTGCTAAAGAGTTTCAGGAAGAGGCCAGTCCTTGCTTGACTTCAGTGTTATGGTTTTATTCTCTTTTGCTCTGTCCTTTGACATATGACATGTTGTGGCACGGCCTGAGAAAGGCACAGCCTGCTCCCCTGGGGATCCTCTTTGTGAACCCACGTGGGTGGGAACTGATGTTGAGAAAATTTCGCTTTCATGAGGAAGTTTCGTAGAAGCAAAGAGAGAATAGAGATCTCTAGCTGGAGGCGTCAAACCACACCTTTGGAATCTGCAGCAGGAATACTCTGGCAAGTGTAGGACTACTGTTAAGCATCAAAGCATGCAGAAGAGCTTCTGAAGAGCAGTGAGGGAATACCAGGCTCTCCAGTGCCAGGTCCACAGGTTGCCTTCATACCATGGCAGCTTGTGCACCCTCTACACTGCAAATGTATGTTGTCTGCTCAAGGATACAGTCCTGTTGCTATTCATTTGCAGGATTCCTGCTGAATCCAGTACTGAGTTTTGAATTGTGATGGAAATAACCATTACAGAAAAAGTAGTCATTTCTTCCAGGAACTTTAATCAGCTCAGTCATAATTACAGTACATCTGTTGTTACTAGATTATTTGCTAACACACAGGTGCCTGCACACTCTCTGATAAAGTAAGGACATGCTGGCATTTCTCTGAGGTTTTGACAGAGAGACAATGTGTGCAGGCTGAGCACACATTGTTGCAACTACATTGTTGTTTTAACTCCCTGCATTATCATCAAGGATTGAGAACAGACGAGGTCAAACCCACAGGTTATTCAGCCTTATGGCTGCTCTGATTTAGAATGTTCTTTTAATGCTTCATTGCAAAGACAAAAGGAAATTCCTGCAATAGTGCTGAACTGGCCGCTGTGTATCATTTTGTCCATTCAAAATGCTGATTTAATTCAAGACGTTGTGTGTGGATTGCTCGCTGATGAATTTTATTCCTGTATACATCATCCTAAGGCTTCTGCTCTGTGTTTAATTTGCAGTGAGTAGGCAGATTACGTTTTATTATTTATGCTAAATCATGGGTTTTTATTATCAGATTCCAAAATGTGGCTGGCTTGCTTTGTGCTTTACACAAATACTGAAACAATTCAACATGGAAATTCAATCAAAGTGCAGTTTCATCATGAAAATTTCTCTAATGTTACACTCAGCTTATATTATTCAATGATTTTATTTTATACTATAAATATACAACCACCTACAGATCGGTAATAGTATCTTGGGGAACCCTCAGATATTCTAATTCTCAGTGCCTGTAAGATAGTACCTGGCTTTGTATGTTAGGCTTCCTAAAGCAAAAAATACTCAATTTGAGAAAAAAAATTTGTTTGAGACAAAATGTCAGGTACCACAGATTTGTTGTAAATGTTCCCTGCAGCTCATTTGTGTGTAGCACTTTCAGTCAGGAGCCCAAGGAGGCCAATTTAGACTCAACTGAATGCTAAAGGAGTGACTAGAAAATTGCAAACCTCTCATTAATCTGCTGTGCTTACTTTCCCACTGAAACCATCTTCCAGATTCTGCATATGCTCATTATTTAAAATATATCTGAAAATGGCAAAATACTATGAGTCCAGGGATGAATATATTCCCAGGTGTGTTCAGATCATCTGAGCTTCTCTATTTACAAAGAAGTCAGCAGCATTGTTTAACAAAATATAAATCAGTGCTGCCTTTCCCCTTGATAACTCTAAAAAGACGAAGCCTTTTCTGTACAAGCACCATAATCATGAGTTTATTACTTATGGAAAATAAATGCTTAGCCTATGCTTGGCACTGATCTCTTTCCAAGGTGATAAAGGGTAAAGCTACTTAAGGGATTGATCTACTAGACAGAAAATCAGCTCTTGCCGGCACGCCAGGGGAAGTTCTGTTAGCAAAACTCTGCACATCCTAGCTGGAGGCAATGATTCAGAATTAAACTTGCATAAATAAAGAGGATTCATTGTGGGATAAACCAGAATGTGTTTCTTGACTTCAGAATAAAGGAGGAAATGCTTTGTTTATGGGTTACATAGCCTTTAACATAAACCCTTTTTTCCTAATTGTTGTTAATTTAAAATTGAAAAATTATGTTTAAAAAAAGTCAGTCATTTCATAAATGTAAAAAAAAATTCTTACATGAAAATCCATTTTAAAATTTTTCATTTTCTGTGGTTTAAACAGACTCTATCTACTGAAGTATTCAAAATAGTATTTTTGCTAAATGCGTTATTTGGTGGACAAAAGATATTGTCATCTACTCTGACTCATTGCTGTCAAAAAGCTTACACTGGCAGAGGAGAGGAGGAGATCACAGTGAAGGTTTTTCTTCTACTTACCTTTCATGGATCTGAGGCTGCTTGAAGTGGCCAGGTTCACCTGGGTTATGACTGGGTGGCAGAGAGCAGGTGCCTGAGCTCGTCCTGCTCTCAGAACTGTGACTCTATCCTGCTTCCACACATTTCTGTGGAGCATCATCCTTAGCTGCCACTGACAGGGCTGTGGCTGGGTCCAGCACGGACAATTCACACAGGAATTGCAGAGTGGCTGATAACTTGTGTCAGAGAACCAATATTTTAAGCCCAACTATATAAGCACTCCTGCTTAAGTGTAACTGTAAGAACACAAGAGCTATCACCAGTCATAACCTTTCCTAGCTGTAGAACCAGCTGGTGGTATCACTCCCATTTGTTCCTGTGTGACTTTGTTGCTTTCCTGAATGATAATTTATAACTTGTGTTTAAAACAACAACTGAAAAATTGTCAGAACAGCCTGATTTTTCCTGAGACTATTCTTTTGTGCTTTGCCTAGTAATATATCTTTAATTTTAAAAATGTCATGTTCCACCATATTCAGCATTACTGTTTTTCACAGCCTAATGAATCAGGCTTTGGCACACATCCTGACAACTCTCCAACACATCATCTTTCCTCTTTATATTCCATTACTCCTAATTACTATTTTGTGCATCAAATACTCAGCATCGCTGTGATTTTATAAGGCAATTAATTTTACACATTACTGCCAACACATTTTTTTCACTTTTTGTCTCTGTGTGTGTGATCTGAAAGCATTTCTGCTACTGTGTGTCAAGCCACTGCATGAGCATTTGCACTACTAAAGACCAACACAAAGGACAAGGTAATGGAGACATTCAACATAACACATCTCTCTGCCACCTGGTTGCACGACTTCAGATTTTCCTAATAAAACACAATCCATAACAAATTTTACACCTGCATTCATACCTGAACATCAGCAATAAGATGTGAGAATAAAGTGTGATACAGCAGGCTGGATTTTTAAAGTTCATTGAAACCAGCTGAATTCTCTAATACAAAACAGCTGAATATTTGTTGATGCCCTGTGTTAGAGAGGAAAAGAATCAATTTTTTATGGAGACTAATTAAGTTCCTAGGACACTCTTGAAATCGCTTAATATTTAATAAGATTACCATTTTGTTTATTGAATATTTATATCAATATTTACATTAATTATATTTAATAGTTATTAAACAATCTTTGAACAATTATTTGTACAGCTAGTACATAGAGTTTCTTTAATAACCTGGGACTGCTCCTGCGAAAGAGCAAGGTATGGAGCTTTGTACATTATTGCTCCCACAGCAGAGACACGCTGTAAAAAGTGCACTTTATTGCTGCAAGAAATTCTTGTTGACCAAATGTAGAATGCAGTTTTCATTAAAGCCAGAAATGAAACTTCTAACATCTGGTCCTGGGTAGCATCCTCTGTGAATTGATATTGATCTCGGATACCCCATAACCGTCTACATCTCTGGAAAAGCTGTAACATACAGGTCATTTTCAGTTACTGTGGTCTAAATCCGTTCTGCAAGGGAATTAACAAAAAGTTGGTCTGGTTTATTAATTATATGTCATCTAAAAAGTACAGGCATGATTGCTAAAGGCACATCTGGATAAGGCAGAGGGCAGGTTCAAGGTGTTTCATCAGTCCTTGTGCACAAGGAGAGCCATGAGAGAGAGGAGTGGGAGCAGCATTTGGAGGCGGGGATGCCACCAGCCCTTAAGACAGGGTGTGGTGATGTATTTTCCCACTCCTCTCCTTACTAAATGCCTGCCCTACCCACACTGTTTTCCCTTCCCTGCCCCTGTGCACATCCTCGGTTTCTCCCTGTTGGTCCCAATACCCCAGCTCCGCCCATGCACTGCCCCTGTGCCCTGAGACCATCAGTCCATGTGCTCTCTCTGCTGCCCTCATCCCCATACGAAATCCAGCCCCACACCATGTGCTGGTCTCTCTGCCTTGGGGAATCAGCACACCACTGTGTGGCCCTGTCTGCCTTTGGGACCATGTGAATGAAGATCCTCTGAAGCCCCCATGTGGGGAGCCCTCTCGCCTCCTTTACCGCCGCCGTGCTGTGGAGCTGATGCTGCCGGAGCACCGTGCGGGACAGGCAGCCCCGCTGCGCTCTCCGGGAAGGTCTGCGGCTGCCATTCCACTGGCAGAAACTACAAACTGCAACAGCAGAAGTACCTCTGGCCAGCAGGACCTTGCTGCTTTTCCAGTGGAGCTGGGGAAACAAAACAATGAATATAGACGATAGTTCTGGTTTTCATAACCACTCTTTGTAAACCCCTCAGTAATCATTCATAGATATCCTGGGTTCAGAGACCACAGTTAAAACAAACTGGAAAACAAAAACAAAAATCCCACACCAACAAAACCCTAGGACTGATGCAGCCAGCTGTTGAAAGCGAGCTGGCTTGGACTAGGACTAGAGATGAAGAGCTGTAAACAACACAGCTGTGCTCAGGAGATGGGCATCATTCCAGACACTGAGACACTGAACCCCCTTAGAAGGGTCCTGAAGTCCTACTTGGCCTCCAGCTCTCCATCCTCCCTATTTCACACTCACAGAATGTTCCAGGGGCAAGGGGGCCCCCACAAGTCTGTTTTCTCAAGGCCTGTGTGTCATCAAGGGAACACTGCTATCAGTATTGGAAAACCAAATTACAGATGTGACGAATGGGAAAAGTCAAGTCCTCGCTGTCCAAAGAGATCTGGGAAGGAGGGAGTCTGCACCTCTTTCACCGCCAAAGCAGGGCACTCATTGGCAGAAGATGAAGGAGCAAATCACAAGCTCTCAAGAACTGCTCCTGTTATCTGCATGTGCTGCATGTGGTACCCCAGGGTCCTGCTCAGTGGCTGCAGCAGTTCAGTGCTAATGCAGAAATGATGAAGTGTGGACAAGGTTGGATAAGCATAAGTCGTTTTGGATGGTGGGAGCACACTCAGCTTATGCCTACAAGCAGGTTTGATGGCAGGCTGCTGTGATGGAATGCTAATCAGCATATTTGTTTCTGTAATATTTGCAAACGCATCCAACAGGTTTCTGCTTTATTGACCTGCCATTTCCAGCATCCAATGCAAATCAAGAATGGTTATACTAATTAAAACTGAGTTCAGGACAATATGATACATTCACTGAATTTTTACATAGTAATTAACTGATGTCTTTTGGTAATTGAACTTATATATTTTAATGTCCTTGGCTGCAATGCATCATTGGCCTATATATTTCTTTAATATGAGACTATCTGAATTTGTCAGTTAGATATTTTTCTGTATTTGCACGGGTTATGTCAATTCCTAAGATAATAAGGGCAGTGTTCCCCATGGTGTGATGCTTGTCTGTGTCTGTGACAAAAAATTGGAAATGTGTTTGCACCTGCATATTTAAGCAACTCAGAATAAAAGCAAAACTCCCAATGATAATTTGAGTAAAAATGACTAGGTGGCTGATTGATACATAAATTAATTATATGAGTCTGGCTGTGGTATGTCATTTAACAGCTCATCATTTAAACTTTTAAAATGTAAATCTTCTTACTTTCTCTATTCAGTTAAATAAGGAATATAGAGATGAAATTATGCATGAATGGTCATGAATAATAGCAAAAAATATATTCCAGTCAAAAAGTAAGTGACCAAATGAATCTGACAGATACCAATCAAGCAGTGATAGCTCTTTTCTAACAACTTTGTTTCTTAGTGGTCTTCAGGCATGTTAAATTTACATTAAATCCATGCAAGTCCTAAGGAACAGGGTGGAATAAATTCAGAAAAACCAATAAAAAGTTAATCAAATATTACATTCTGAAGGCTAAACAAAACTGCAGTTATGCACCTGTATGCTTCTAACAATGTGTCTATAAGGAGCTGCTATTGCAAAGCACAGTTAGAATTATATATTAGAACACAATTATTATTCTGTATTATCTTCCCATCTTCCATTCAAGCTCAGAGCTGTAGGCAGAAATACAGAAGAGACGAGTGCATCTGAGCCCTGCTTGTGACTTTGGTCACTGCTGCTAAAGCTCCGCTGGGAGCAGAGTGGAGTGGTCACGGTGAGGGACAGAGGGCAGGGAGAGCAGCCATCAGAAAGGCCACAAAAAGGGGTATATCCTGGCATCCTCTGTCTGCAATGCTGCTGTCCTACCCACTGAAGTCCAAGGCTGACATAAACCAAAGTTGAGTAAATACTGAAGTTCAGAGTTTGAATATTTTCTTCTTTTTTTTCCTCTGCTTTCTTTCAAAACTTTGCTTTTTTTATAAACAGATGCAATCTTTTTTAGGATACTGAATTTACAGTTTTATGACCTCAGAATTCTATGAAGCTATATGAAAAGTGATATCAAGCCAAACTTTTCTCCCCAGAATGAGTACCTATACTACAAAATCTGTTTTTTTCAGAGAATTGGTAATATAATGGGGCAGAGGGAAAAATAAAGAAAGTAACTTTTAAGTTTTCTTTGTGTTTGAAGCATCTCAAAGGTTAGGTACTAGCAGACAAATGAAGTATGTCTTGTCCAGAGCCTGTGCATCTTCCTGCCAGAGTGCTTGATAAAGCACCAATAAACTTAATTGCCTTTGCAAAGCACTGATATAAAGAGCAAAAAATATGTGCCCAAGTATGGCTCCCATCTTGCAGTGAGTTACTTATGCATTCTTCTTCATTCTGTGTGCTATATAATCAGGAGCTGCATCTTGGAATTCATAGCAATTCTTCTCTTCATGCTGAACATTTATGAGACTTATTACTATTTTTATAGATATACTAAGAAAATATAAACTGGGAAAGTGTCATAAAATATAAAACTCATCAACAGATGCTGATTAAGGAGAATTGTTATATAAGCTTTATATTTTTTTTTTCATTTAAAGTTTAGCTTTGCTGGTTTATTAGAAAAGGGTTCATAGGAGAAAGGTATGACATGGGAAATGGTGGCAGAAAGGAATTGTGGACACCAATGGAAACCTATACTTTGAAAAACCTTTACATCCTACCATTGTTCACTAGAAAATAATAAGGGAGCAATATTTCAAAAGCTTATTTAATTTGCCCTACTATGTTATGAATAACACTTGTACTATAGCCAAAATCTCTGAGCAGCTCACTGGAAGTGATCTTTTTCGTGGGATCGGGGAATGGTTTGGATTGGAAAGGACTTTAAAGATCATCTTGTTCCAATCCTCCTGCAGTTTTCTCAAAGCCCTATCCAACTTGGACTTGAACACTTCCAGGGGTGAGACATCCACAGCTCCTCTGGGCAACCTGTTCTGAGGTTTCAGCAGCCAAGAAACTAAACTTCATTTAGCTCTACTTCAGCTTTATACAACTCTTTGCTGGGCCATCCCACAACATGTCAGGAGCTGAAGGATACAGGAGACCCTCGCACCATGTAGAAAATGACAGACACATTCAGAAGGTGGAATGGGAGATGCTTTTGAGGGTATCAGGCTTTGGGGCTAGGGCCAAAGGAACTTAACTGAATGAATCCTACTAGCCCATAGATAGATTTAGATTTTGCAGTTGTGTTTATCCACCATGTTTTCCTATTGCAAATGTCAGCCTTCAAAGATGAGCAGTTCAAGGAGGAGATGTTGTTCCTGGAACTGCTTCATTTGCAGTGCTGAATGCCTGTTTCATGCCTTCGCTTGCCAAACATGGGGACTGAGGAAGGGTGGCTGTGAGCCAAAATGAGAAGCAGGGTTCAGGGTAGGAAAATTCACGTAGCCAATTCCTGTTGCCTGAGCTTTGGTGAGCTGAGGTGCCACAGAACATGGCTGCCTTTGCAGTCAGCTGCAAGAGAGCAAATGCCTGTGTCTCCAGAAAGAGCCTGTGTGTCTGCAGCTGAGCTGGTAACTGTGGCTGCCACGGGCAGTGGGTTTGCTGCATTAACAGCTACACACTCAGCTATAAAAGTAACCTAATTGCTGTTGGACGGAATCATTAAATACACAGTGAGTTTGCTTTCTGCAGAAGCGAATAATTGCCACACGCAATTTTACACTTAGAGGGTCAGATTTTGCCGTGTTAAAATTATATAGTTCAAAAGCAATTGGCTTTCTTCTAGCACAGAGCAACTGGGTTCTGGTGTGGGATAACATAACCAGCAGCATTTCACTGCAGCACTGATTCAACTGCAGTAGTCCTCGGGCACTGGTCAGTGTAAATCTACAGCTCAGGGCTTGATCCCAAGCCATGTTTCTGTCACTGTTTCCAACAGGCTCTAACTCAGGACCTAAAAAAGAAACCCGTGGTGAAAAGCCAGAGAGCTGAGCGTATGTCCCACACAATTCAGCTGACTATTCCTATGCTCAGCAGCTGATAGTTTAGGGCTGCACTATTGATTTGTGTTACTGTACTTTATAGCTAGTATGTTACAAGATTAATTTTGTGCTACTCAGCATCTGCTTTCTCCTTGGGAAGTTTTGTAAAGAATTCTGCTGACTGTAAAGAATCGACTTCTTCATTTTTTTTTCCAAACCAGCTGAACACATTCTTTATACCCTGCCCTTCCAAAGCATAGCATGACAGATACTGTTAAGATGATTATTCTATATACTTACATGTGCTTCTGTGCTCACAGGCGAACAGCTAAAGTCTTATTAGTACAGGTCAGCATCCTTGTTCAGTCTTTCTTCTCTCACTTACTTCCAGCCAACATTACTGTGATAGATTATTATTCTGCTAGGGTAGGCTATGGCTCTTGTCCAAAAAATGATATAAATCTATACACTTTTACAGATGAGTACTATTTTCTTCTTGCATTTACTTTTACTTTTAAATGGGAAGTAACAGGGACTGGCTATAGGTAAAACGGTGGATATTTAGTTCAGCAAATAAATGTATAAATAGCTCAATAATAAAAATGTGTGGTATTACCATAAATAAAATTTGTCCAGATGGAATTTGTTGATTTAGGTGTCTATAAATATCAGTGAAGTGATATCTAATACTGACATCTAATACCTTTTCACCAAATCAATATAGGTAAGGTTTTGAGTACCTATGATTTGGCTGTGCCTCCCTTTGGGGGTCATTTAGGAGCAGGCAGTGTGTGATGGATGGCAGTAATGTAATGGGTCTTTACACAGCTTAACACCAGCCACTGCAATGCGCAGGGCTAATTTCAGGGAAGAATGGGAGAAATAAGTTGCATCATTTTGAGTCCTGACATAAATTCTTTTCCTTTGCTTAAAAGGAAAGGAGCTCTGACCCCATTTGTTTCTGGACTGAGCAGTTTTGTGCTGGCTTTGAGTGAGACTGTGCTTCATTGCACATTGCTTTGTACGCTTTTGTGCCTGCACTATGCAGCAAGACATAAACCTCATCCTCCAGCTTAGTCGCTGAATTAAAAGCAATAGAGATGTGAAAAGTACATGCTCAGTCAGAGTGGGAAGAGGAAATGAAAGCATGGATGCTTCTTAAAGGTTAACCCAGGCTGTGTCTCAGAGGCAGGGGCAATGACAGATGCTTTTTAATGAACCATGAATGTGTTGCTCATGACGGTTCTTATAGATGTATTTCATCTATTTTGCTTCAGATTTGTTCTTATTTGGTTTTATGGCAGCAAAAAGCCTTGTTTTATTCTCCAGAGAGTGCCATGTGGTGGGGGGGGCTGAGAGAAGGGCAGAATTATGGTGCCAAAGATTATAAATCCTAAATGAGATAATTTCCGAACATGAACTTTCACACCTGAGGTTTCTGCAGTAGAAGCACACAGACTTAAGCCCAGTGAAGTTCTGTCCCTTTTAGCTGGGAACATGCCCAAAAGGCTAGAACAGGGTGACAGATTTTTTTAATGAGTTTTCTGTAGAACTCTGGAAGCATGCAAGTTTTAGTCCAGAGAAAACAGAATAAATACTCTTCTCCATCAAAAGTCCATGTCCTTCTCATAGCATAGTCTGTACACCATGACACAGAAAACAATTCAATAAAGTTAGCAGCGTGTGAACAAAATTGTCAGGGTCCTTATCTCCAATAACCAAAATGTACATGCAAGTAATCCTTCAACCCTGGACACTGTAAATAAAAAAAGGTCAAGAAGCCTTGGCAAAGGATCTATGGCAATGTACTATTATCTGGGTAAAGGCTGCTGTAAATCACTTTGTCTGACACATGCTCACAATCAGAAATGGTTTAAAATCAGTAAGAATAACCCTGGGAAAACCAACTGCAAACAACCAGTAGATGGTGGTAAATCTTGGGAGATGAGTACAATATGTTTATTGCTGCACGATAAATGAACATGGTTCCACAGCTGTAAATAGACCATAAATCTGATTCTGCCCTCAGTTAACAAGGCTTTTAGTGCTGACCAGATATAGAGCCACTACAGCTGTTTCTCCCTCAGAGATAATCTCTATCCACATTGCCATCCTCAACATCTCTACAACAGAAGGATAAACAGTTTCGTTCTCCTAGAGCATTTTTCCAAATTTTGTTCAATGTTATCTTCTTGTAGCACCTTAACTTTCCAAATAATAAAGGCACATAGATTCACTCTACCTCACCTTAGATGTCTAAAACTCAGTCTGGACATGTCTCCATGGGTTCCAGGGTATGCCCTTCTATGCCCTTCACCTGACAAATGTAACTGAATTGACCCATTTGTGTTGAACATCAAATATAGATCAGACTTGAGTTCAGACAAGACTTCTAAATTAAGGTTTCTGTAACGCAGATGTTTACATGTGAACAAGCTGTGTCAGCTACAATGTTAGTCCTCAGAAGAGAACTCAGTGCACCCAGTGGAGCCACAAAGCAGTTCAGTTCAGTTCAGTTCACCCCAAAATAGACACCTCTTGATCAGACACCTAAAATGGGAACCTGACATTTTATGAGATGTTCTACAGGCAGATATGGGATTTATGGGAACCCTATCTCCTTCTGGAGGGGCAGTAAGAAACCATGTGGAATAACCTCAGGCACCTCCAGCAGCAGAAGATCCTAATGTCTACACAGCTGAATTGAACCCCTTTATGAAGACCATTTCATATGAACATAAACTGAATCAAATCCCTAACGGCTTGTGTTAGGACAAATCAATGCCACTTGTTATATTATCTTCTGGTTTTGGTATCTACAAGTCTTATACTTTGGGGGAAAAAAAAAACCAGGGGTTTTTGTGGTGTTAGCCCTTATTTCTGTATCTTTTCCATTCTTACAATTGTTGAAGACTTTCAGCTTCCACCAAAAGGGCCTGGATTGAATTTTGTGACATAGGAGGCCAGAGTTGCTGCTTTGCTGCATTCTTCTCTGTCATTTATCACCAACAAACAGATATGCGTCACTCAGAAATTCAAACCCTCATAAACTTATCTACAAGGCTTACAACTACTGCAGGCTCTGTTAGAAATCATCCAAAATGAAAATTATCTTCCCTAATCCATGCTCTATGTCTCCCTTTTGTTGCATTTATCGTTCATTCTGTGTAAAAATCTCCTGAAAACATATAGGGAAAAAATA
Source organism: Platysteira castanea (assembly GCA_013397175.1). Taxonomy (NCBI): domain Eukaryota; kingdom Metazoa; phylum Chordata; class Aves; order Passeriformes; genus Platysteira; species Platysteira castanea. Next base: position 3,075,660 of record VYXC01011457.1, read on the forward strand.
TGTGGTATGTAAAAGGAGAAAAGGTCAAATATGTAATTTTAAGAAGTTAAAACAGCAGGATCCTTAAATCAACATGAAAGAAGGTTTACTATCAGAAGTAAAGGAAACCAAAACTCATGGTGACGGAGTGCTTTTTACTGGAGTTTTTTGAAAACGTATTTGTTTGATGGTTCCCAGATCCATTCAGGGTCAGACTCTGAGTATGTTTATGATTACAAAAACAATCTGAAGGGAAAGAGTGTACTAATAACTATAGTGCATTTCCTTCTTCCAATCAAGTTTCCAACACTGAGATGCAGCAGGAAACATTTGAGGGATTTTACAGGAGGTGAAGAAACCCAGAGCATAAAAACTACAAAGGAATGACCTCTGACATCAGTGGAATGACCTCTGCAGGTTTCAGCATTTTGGACAAGACTTGATTATGCTACCTGATTTCTACCATAATATGTGTGAAAGAGTAGGTATCAGCACTCAATGTGACTTTCAATCTCACAATAAATTTGGAAAACAGGTTACTATATAACAGGACTCCCAGCAAGAACTAATGTTGCTTTCTGAAAGATAAATCTCAATTACATCCCTAATTACCTGTAATTATGAAGGTCAAAGTCATAAGGTCAAATACTGAGATGATTGTTCTCTATTCTGGTAAAGTCATCATTGAGAAAATCCTTTATGTTTTGGTCCACAGACAAGAAAAACAGATGTTAATGAACCATTGCAGAATATCTTTTCATCTTAACTCTGCATTTGTTTCCTTTGATATCAATATTAGCAGTTAGTAATGAGACAGGTATTAATTGCATTTTTAAAGTACTGGGGTTGATGTACAGAGGTGGGACAAACTGGTATTTATGCCAAGCACTGCTGGCAGTTATGCATAACCTTCTTTTAATCCTAATTTCATCCATTATAAAATATAGCATTAGTGTGGAGACAATAAATCACTTACAGACAGTAGAAAGGTTCATTTATCTCTGTAGAGATGCTGTATAGAAGCCACATCTGAGTCACTGTAATGAAAAGTGAATTTTTGGACACTTGTGAAAGTACCTTTGCAAAAATGTTTCCTTTTCAAGATACTGCTTTTTACACACTTTCACTTACACCTGCTCATGATTTTTGAAGCAAATATTGTTCTGATTTTAAAAAATAAGTAATTTCCTCAAGGAACATGATACCAGATATAGAAGGCAACATACAATGGTGCAAGTATGACAGCATAGGAAGGTTGGAGTTAGAATAACCAGGGAGTGGTGCTTGTCCCATGCACAGGATAAGTTTCTGGATGAATGGAACTCTGAATAAACAGCAGTGACCTCAAACAACTTCATTTTCCCTGTCCTTAATGGTGTTACAGTCTAGTTACAGTCCCAGAAAATGAAAGGCTGGATATTTTGGAAAATGGAGCTGTCTAGTACCCTTGGTATATGCTGTGGACCAGCATGTATCTACTCTTCTCACATCACTTACCACCATTTTTGCCTTTTTCACTCCTCCCAGGCACCTGCTCCTCACTGCTGGCCTCACCAGGCATGTCTGCAGCAATCCTTCCTGCAGGCTCAGTCCCCATGCCAGAGTCAGCCACACATGCTCCTTACACCACGGCCTCTGATGTTATTTTCTCTTGGACATCTGAAGATCCCTGAGGCTACTGAGGATGTACATCCTCTGAAGTTTGCCATCCTGGCAGGCAATTAAGGGGAAGGTAATTAGCTGGACTGAAGCCCATGGCAAAATCACTCCAGGTTCTTTCCATTTCAGTATTTTGGGATGAAGAGATGGTTCCCTGACACTTTACTCCCTATATTTGTGGGTATCTTTTTCTTCATTTCAAGTTTGCTTCTCCAATAATGCTTTTCCCTGTAACTGTCACAGCTGGATTGCACCAGAGATTTGGATATTGATTCATTATCAGTGCCTACACACCGTGTCCCTGGCATGAGCTGCAGGCAAGAAGAATAACTAAAGAGTGCTTGAGACTGCTCCAGAGTGCATTCAAATCTGTTTATACAGCTATGGGGAGCACTTGCAGCAGTGCAGAAACACTGGGATGAACGTGAGCAACACTCACTGCCCACCCAAACTGCTCTGCCTGGCTGAGAGGTTGTCATGCAGGCTGATGGTGACGGACCTGGTTGGTTTGTGACACTGGGCAGAGTGGTGGCTGCTGCAGAAATATAGCTGGCAAAGCTGGGCTCTGCCGGTGAACCTGTATTTTCATAGAATCATAGAATGGTTTGGGTTGGAAGGGAACTTAAAGATCACCTAGTTCCAAACCTCCTGCCATGGGCAGGGACACCTGTGAGAGACTGAAGTGTTGATGGTTAATGACTGAAAACAATTGCCCATTTGTGGAGGGGCAGGGTGGTTTGCTGTGGCCAGGTTTGCACCCCCCGAGGGGGAGGAGGTGAGTTTTTGGGTGTGTAGTGGCAAGACTCTGGTCTCTGTAAGACAGAGGGGGTGAACAATCACCACCAGAGGTTACAAGATGGGCTTTAAGGCTAATAAGAGGCAGATCCTGCAAGGTGGGATGGTGCTTTTTATGATGCCATCTGCCCTCCCCTACACAAGTCAGTCAATTGTAAAACTCCCCCATTCCCCCGTGGAAGGTCCAGAGGGTGTTCATCCCTTCTGATGGGGCACAACTGGCTACACTGCACTGATGTGAGAGCCAGCTGTCCTGTTTTAGAAGGTATTATAAAGCATCAAAAACCCCCAAAGTATCTCCAGACTCATTTCTGAGACCTACCAGAGGACTGAAAGCTCCTCCCGCCCAGAAGTACATGGGTGTTCCCACCTGCACCTCAGTTACCAAGAATCCATCAGACTTTGTGCTTTGCAGGCTTTTTCCCCAATCTGATGCATCAAGACAGTAACCATCACTTCAAAAACCATCATTTCAACAAATGGACATCTAAATTGCAACAGTCAAGTCAGTCTCGTTGTGAGATCCATGGGTGCTGATACGTTTTACTCTCATGCTTTCTTTCTCTTTATTTCTTTCTTTTCCCTTATATACTTGCTTAAGTGATATTTTTATGCTTTCATATTGCTAAATTAGAATAGATAATAACCAAAATTACTACATACCTGCTTTCCACTGCAATCAAATTGTTCTAATATAAACCCTACATACATATATTTATAATATATGATCATTATAATACACTGATCATTCAGTGTTGTTTCACTCTAATCCACTCCAAGGGATTTATCACCACAAAGTGGTGTTACCCTTGCCGTTAGGGGAGGGTTGTAGCAACATCTTCCACTAGACCTGCTTGATCAAAGGCCCATCTAATCTAGCCTTGAACTCTTTTCCCATTTTCCACATAGGAACTTCCCTGCTCTGAACCTGAGTCTGGCATGTGCTGAGTGAGCAGGTTCAGTTGCTCTTGTACATCAGATTTTGCGGTCCCTGCTTGCGCTTATTTGTCTGGCTAATTTATGTGTTTTCATCTGTTGGTTCCTTGTTATTCAGATTTGTTTGTTAGTGATGAGGATTTGTGTTTCAGTCATATTATTGCAGTAGAAGAGAAGCTCTCTAGTGGAACATAGCAGCTGTTTAACAGTTTGTATCAGCAGTACGCAAACTGCAACAATGCAGGGCAAAGAACAACACTCTGCTAAAAATCTTGGAGAACAGAATGAAAACTGTTACTCGAGGCTATAGAAATCTCAGCTTCCTGAAAACTGTCGTAGAAACTCCAAAGGTCCTTCAATGAGTCATGGTTTTACAGAGAGGGAGTGCCTCTTGAAATCTGTGCCAGAACTGAGCTCTTGTTGCAGCATGGTGTATGAGGTGCAAAGTCACAGATAACAAAAATAAAATTACCGAGGTTTTTCTCTTGAGGGCCCTCATTTGCGTACAGCAGGATTCTTCTTTGTTTGTGGGTAACTGTCCAGATTGGAGTCTGCACTGGCTTAGTTTAATTTCCTCTGCACACAGTATAATTGCTGAAATAACTGAGCTGGCTGCAATTATTGGCCATGCAATTTCATGCACCCGTGAAAATTTATTGAAGTACAAATCCTTGCATTTGCTCTAATTTGTGCTAATGAAAGGCCTTGGCACGTTTGCTAGTAAGTCTTATAAAGAAGAAGATTCAGAGGGAATTCAAAGGGAATCACTGTAATGATTTCAAATTAGAGTAATAAGTTTGACTTTATCACATTAAAATTAATAAAACTGTTGTTAGTGATTTGATTTTCCACTACTGTGCACCTAGTATGGAATATAAAGATGGATCATTTTTTCAAGAAGTTTCTGGCCATCCACAGTTGAAACTTTTGATCAAAGCAAAGCTATATATTTACATCTCAGCATATCTCTCATTAAGAAATTTATCTCTGAAGGAACTATTAGAAACTGCAAGACTGGGCTACAGAAACACAAAGGCTATCCAGCTGCAGAATGAGAACATAGTTTAATGAAGTTTACAATTTAACTTATGAGCTGATTAATGATACAAAGTTGTATTTTTTCCTCCGGATGACAGTATAATCAGAAAAGAGATAAAGGTGTCTACTGCCATAGTGGCATAGTGGTATGGATATGACATCTTTATTTTTCATATCTAAATACTATTTGCCTGAGGAGCAAACATATTGTTCCTGTGCTGGTTGAAGCTGGTCTACAGCAAACATACACGTTACACTTAGCCATGGAAATTCATCTCTTTGTCTGTCATGTTGTATTTCGCTGCAGTGAAAGCAAAAGCTTTCAAATGTGCTTCTTCCTTCTGTATTCACAAAAATAATAAATTTCCACATGAATAAAGATGAAGAAATTGAGAAAAACAAAGCAACAAAACCGTTCAGCTGTCTGTTGAAATTCAGCTGCACTGTATCCTCTTGCAGCAGAATGGCCCCACTCGTACCCCTGAGGTGGGAATCACCAGCCTGTGCCCTGCCAGAAGGGTGCTGAGGGCTCTGCTCAGAGGTCTCTCTCTCAGTGGGGCTGCTGACTCTGCTGGTAAGTTATAAACAGTGCCAGTGATGAAATAGTGCACAGATAGCAGAGCAAAATTCATTTTGATTGCAATCACAAGACAGACGGAGTGATCTTCCTTTGGTGCAAGGTGGGAAGGCAGAGGAGGATGGGTGGCTATAGGATTGTCTTTAGGGAACAGGCTGAAGAGGATCGAAAGGGGTTGACAGACTATTACTGAGACTGATCCTGTTTTCTCATCTTCTCTCTCCTTCTTATTAACCTCCAAATTCTCCCTTCCTCCGTCTTTTTCCACCTCACCTCAGACACCCTGTTGCGGTGGCTAAGCCCGCATTACACCACCTGTGTTACTANCACAGACATCCCCACCTCAGTAACATCCCTTCATTTTGTCACCTCTTTCTAAGTATCTTCTCTGTCTGGCCAGACGAGTTACTGAGGATCCACCTTGTTGTACCTGGGCTGTCCCAGGAGTACAGTGACAGCGAACTGAAAGTATTGGCCAGAAAATCTGTCTTTGTGCCAATAAATTACGACTAGAAGAGCAAAGCCCTCCCTCTGGTCCCAAGGGCATTTCCCCAGCCTGGTCCCTGACCCTGTTCAGCTGCTGATGCCAACAACATTTTGAGGAAGAGATTTTTTGGCACAGGGATACCATATGTAAGAAAAATCACACAATCCTAGCCCTCTGCCTGGGGAAACCTGGACACAGGAAAATTTCTGTATCATCATGCTCTTCAGTCAGTTCTTGGTGTAGAAAACCATTCCTTGGCATTGGATAGCCAGGCTCATGCCAGGATTCCCAGAATAAAGGACTGTCTCGGTGTCTTTAGTGGCTATATATGCTCAGGTGGAGTATATAATGGCAATAAACTATTTACAGTGAAAGCTATCCCACAACTGATTCCTCCTCCTGTGAGAAACTGATTTGCAACACCGAACTGTTCTCTGTTTTGTAGGAGGCATTGTGGTAACGCACATCACACACGTGAAGAGAGACAAATCTCATGGCCATGCTGTTAATGGTGCTCCAGACAGCTGTGAAGCTGCTCAAGCAGCTGACTAAGGTTCTTTCTTCATTTTGTTCTCACTGGAGAATACCTGTTACCATGTTATCACCAACGTTATCACATTAAAAAGCAGCACTCTGGCATTATGTCTCTCATTAGTAAGGCACCAAGTTTGGATTAATTATTTTTTTGAAAGATTTTTCACCTGCTTGGCATTACCTTTAACTAAACATGCATGCTATAAAATGATCATGGGTGGGTAGTGATTTAATGCTACAGCTATGGAAAGGAACATCACTCTGCCTGAGTTCTGTAAAACTTTGCCTTACATACAGCCTAAGCCATGTCTACTTCTTTTATTAACTATATATTAGAGACAGATTCCAGCGAGAAAAAAGGAGTAGGGAAGAAAAATGTTTTCAGGAAAATAGAATTACTCCTGGGTGTTGGTGAAATTTATGAGATGGCTCTCTTTGCAGGGTTTTAGAGCTGCTTTTTTTCCCAGAAGCCAATGTAGAACTGCTCTCTAATATCTACCACAAATTGATTCATTGTTCAATTTTTCCTGACAACCTGGATCAGGCAGCTAAGTAGCAATTAACAACATTTGTGGATGGCTGACACAAAAGAGAGACTGACTACAAGGTGATCCCTCTGCTCTGCTTAGCCCTTGGATTTTCTTGCAGGCATAAGGCAGATGGAAGAGGCCCTGGGTAACTTATATAAAGACCAGGATGTAGAGGGAGAACACTATCTTCTTACTATGTTCTGAACCAATTTGAAAAACAATAGCCTACTGTTGCAAGAGTTATTTTCTATATTTCTTTATTTTAAACATTTGCTTTTATTTTAAACATAAACTGCCTCATACTGCAAATCCCATAAATAAGAATACTCTTTGAGATACAACAGTTCAGCCATTGAAAGGGACAGGTACGAGAGCTGAACTCTCTGAATGGATGTAATGGCTCTTTTTTGAACATTGTAAGACAAAAGAATTTCTGTCTAGAACTTGTCTCTCTTTTCTTTTTTTTAAATTTTTGGCTTCCTGTTCACAGAGCAAAAGCAGTTATAGCACGACTTGTTAGCTGGCATGCAGCACAGTCATATAGGGAAAGGTACTATGGTAGCATGTGTTAAGTATCATGTGGTGCACCAGAAATTTAAGAACAAGTATTCTAATAATGGTTCGAGTTTCTGAAAGAGCTGCTTGAAACAGTTAACTTCTAACTCTTCTCTTACAAGGCTAGCTATATGCCTCCCTCTGCTGGAACTCAACAGCATAAAGAAGTGAAAGCCAACGAACAAGAACCCAAAGAAGCTTTAAGGTATCAGAGCCTTAACAGACTTTTCATTAAGGCTTTCTGAGACTCAGTGAGAAACTGAAAAAGTCCATGTTCTGGAGAGATATTGGTCCTACTTGCAGGCTTTCAGGGCAAAAAACCAGTATTTCTGTGGTTGGGAATTTTTTATTTCAAATGTCAGATTAGACTGGTCCACATTCATGATGTGCTTTAGTTTCGAATAAATTAGGGCAGAAAATCTTATGTTTGCAGGAGACAAGAATTTATTCTTACCTACCCTGCATACCACTTACCTATCTGCTTGGTGGATTAAAATTAGAGTAACTCCTGGGGGAGAATGATTAGTGAGCAGAGAAGAAGGAAGTGGCTAAGGTAGTTTATAAATAAATTTATCACCTAACTGCACTTTATGACTTACATATTCTCTGCTAGCAGCAACTAGAGTGCTGCAAATTACTTCATTACTAAAGAAATAAAATCCATGTCTGTCCACATCAATCTATTTCTTGCTTCATATTTTTCGAGGCAGTGATATTGCTTAAAATAATACATAGTCTGATGGCAAAATAAGATTTAAGTTAGTTTTAATTGTTTATTGAATCTGTTTTGAGAAACTGGGTTGAGAATTCTTTTTCTGATAACTGCATCTCAACAACCTCTTATAACAAAATTCATAGACTGCCTCTAGTTTGTATTGAACTTTGAAAAAAATTATTCTATCCCGTAATACAGTTCCATATTGGTCATAATGGCCAGGTCAAAAATATGTGCTTCTTCTTGCAATTGCTTACTGCTAGTAAAGAAGAAAGAGCGAGCAGGGTAGGAATTGTTCCCACCTAGCACTTCTCTTGGGGTACCCCTGGTACAGCTTATGCCATAACGTGGGTTTTGCCCTCCTGCCAGGAGAGTGTGATGGAGAGTGGCAGCAGGTGGCTGTCCCACTTGCATCCTGCACAGTTCAGCAGCACAAGGGTCCCAGATGAGCCTTCTGTTGGTGCCCATTGAAGAGAAGAGATTGCATCCGTTTTTGATGGATGTGTAAGGTGAACTGCAGCAGGAAATGCAGACTTTCTCAGCTCCAGCTTTCCAGGAGGTCCAGCCCTAATGATGTTGCTGTTATAATTATCATGCCCCATTTGATGTTTTCAAGAAGACTGAGCAATGATCACTTACAACATCAACAAGCAAATGTGTTTATGAAGATCAAACTGATGTGTGACTTAGAGACATCCAATTTCACATATTTCATTTGCAAATTGTTCCCTGAAGATTTTATTAACTTTTTTATAAAATCCCTCAGCTTTATAGAAAATCAATTCTCTGTCATCTAAATGTTGTCTTATAGCTCAGCATGCCCTCAATTTATTTTTGTATTGCTCCCTATTAATGGGAGTGTATATTAGAAATAACTGTAAAATATATGCTGTGCTTTTTTTGCTGAGGACAATTTTAGAGAACTTTGATGAAATTATATTTAAAGTGAATGCTCTAAATTTAAATTTGTATAATTTATATGTCCAGGGTGACAGATTAATCATAGGTGCCTGTATAACTTAAAACTCCAATAAATAAACAAAAATTAACTTGTCAGAATTGTCATGTATGCAAGAAATTAGTTTGAGTAATAAAAGAAGATTTTAAGCCAACTTTTTCTTTTCAATGCTCCCAGCCTTAAGTTAATGGAATTAGTGGACTACGGTTTACCATAGACAATTATGTGTTTCAGAAGGGGCTGATGTAGACAAAAAATAATGATGGCTATCAGCCTTGCATGAAGAATCTATAAAAAGGACCCACAAGAGAGAGGAACAGTTTTGTGGAATTCAAGCTAATGACTTGTGCTTGTATAAACACTCATGAAAGATCAGAGTGACGTTGAGAGTCTGCAAAGGCCATGTTAAACAATAGTATTGAAACATATGATAGGACAATTTGGGGTTGGGTGGAAGTCATTGCTATTTAAAATCAGTTATTAAAACAAACATTTATTTTTGATCACTGGACTTTATCGGACAAGATATAATCTTCAACTGATACTGGTTTCCTTCTCTTTATCCCAAATGGCTAAAATAAGAGTCTTTTCCTGCACTCTCCAATTGTAATTTCTCATCAGCTCTAGTATCTCCAGCTCCCCAGAAGAGGGGAAGAGATGTATTAGAAGTGAAGGAAAACAGATGGTGGTCAGTCTGGAATTGACTACCAATACTTTTGGAGGAAGCAATATAGGAGCAAGTGTGAAATATATAGGTAAGAAAGTATGGCCACTGAACACAGAGGAGAGAAGTAGTCTTGGAAAAATCACATCTGTGAACTTTCACCAATTAAAACTGAATCTAGCTAAACCAAATTCTAAAAGACAACTCCATTATAAAATTCACCATATTGTATCATATTATTTTAATAAATAAGATAATGTTGGGAATTTAAAATATTTACTACCAGTAAATCCTGAATTTAAAAGAATACTGTATAAGAAAGCAGGAGTGGAACCTGAATGTTTCATCTATTTAAAACAATAAAATTAGAATCTAAACTTGGCTGCGGCAGATAAGTGCAAGCACTAACGGGACAAACCAACCCTTCCCTCAACCATTTATCCACAAGTAAATGTGTAAAAGTAAAAGAAACACACAAGTATTAGTCAAAACATAATGATCTTGATGTATTAAAGCCCCACCACGACATGTTTAGCTATGACAGGGAAGTCCACTGCAAATGGAAATTTTCACACCACAAAATCCAAATGATGAAATTACAATGAAGATAGAAATTGAACAAAGCAAGAACAACTATGTTATTCATAGTCATAACAAAATCTCTCTTAAGTTTGGCAGACCTTGACCATCTTGATAACAGACCAGGAGTATCTATGTAAAATCCTAGCAGTGGTCCAAAACTATTTCAGTCTAAATGATCCTTATTTAAGGATTGTACTTACATCTCCATAGGAAAAGTACAAAATAAATAGATTGTCAACCTGTGCAAAATGGCTGACTAATGATCAAATCTTAAAATTTGAACCAATGTTGTGATAGATTAATCATGGCCATGAAGTATGAAGGAGCTCAAATGGGAATACTCTGACAGCCCATAATAAATCAACTAAGAGCAACACGAAGAGCTAGTAAATAAGCTCAGAACCAAATTTAGAGCATATGAGTCAGGCACAGAGCTAGAGCAGCAAATAATATAAATAAATATGGAAATTGTAAGAAAGATGTATTAGATTGCTACAAAAGCAAATGCAAAAATACATAGATTAAGAGGTAAGTAAAATCAAAAATAAAATGTAAGCACTATTGGCAGTTTAAGAAAGGCAAAAATTTTTCCAAATATTTCATCTGGAAAACAGTACTGACAACAATTTGAATGGGGAGGTTTTTGCATCAGTGTTTGGCTGCTGGAAGAAGGGGTGAGTAGTCTGCAAGGCAGGCCTTGAATGGAGCAGTGGAGCTGCCTGCAAGAAACCCAGAGGCCAGGTGGGAGACAGCAGCATCCATTTGGGACCACAGAGCTTTCAAACAGCTAGTCAGCATATCTAGATCTGGATAAATACGAAATGTTGATTATTTGTGGAAATATTGGGATACAGACCCTAGAAAGGCGAAATCATTACAAACCCTAAGTGAAGATAATAAATCAATTCAGAAACACTGTAACCAATCTCAAAAACTCAAAATATCCCCCATAAATCACAAGTATTTGCAAACTCTGAGGCACTGATTGACCAAAGAATGAAACAACCATGGTTTCTTCCTCTTGATGCATTTGTCCCGTATGTTAGAGAACTAGACACCTGTTCTAAAACACTTAACAATGTGAATGAAAAGGTAAAGACCAAAGTGATGACACAGGGGCAGGAGTTGAAGCATCCTCCTATGAGAGGGACAGCCTTAACTTTTTCTCAGCAACACTAACATGAAAGGAATAAAGGTAGACACAAATTTAAAGAAATGTCTTGCAGTGATGTTTGTGCATGAAAAGTTCACCCAGCTCTTTCAGGGGTGGGAAGCCATTCAGGAGCAGGAAGGCCATAAATCACTGGAGGGCATTTCTTAAAAGCAAGCTGCTCCAGAGTGCTTTCAGCCCGTGCTCCAAGCAAACAGCACTGTTATTTTAGATGTATGCTGCAAGAAATGGACTCAATAACTGACAACTTACCCAGGCAGGAATTGTAGCATTAAATGAGAGACAAGTGAATAAGAACACGATATTGTAACCCTTTCAGAAATATAAAAGACGGGAGAACACTGAGACTATTGGACAATAAATTTTCTTATCCTTTTTAAGAAGAATTCTGGAGAGAATTTCATGAAACATGTAAGACAAACATTTATGACTATTCATAGCATTTTTCCTTTGGTCTGCCTGATGAGCAGAAAAAAACCTCAGTTCTACTGAAGTGTGCTAGAAAGACTGACATGAGACAAATATCCAAGAATGCATCAAAATGTACTTTGCAGTCAAATTGCAATGTCCAGACTACTGAGAAAATAAATTCTCCATTCCAGAATATAGGCCTGTACCAGAAAGCTTAGGCATCCTGTGTATCAGCAAACAGCTCTGAAGATCTCTGAGCTCTAATAAGATGTGACAGATGTAGGAGAAGGCCAGGCAAGCCACAAAAGAAAAAAAAACCCTATCGTCTTAGAGAAGAAGGAAAATAGATCACTTGAACACAAACCACTCATTACAGTGGCCTGATTCCTTGACTGCCTCAGTGACAGATGAAGCAATGTGTTTGTTAAGTACATTTTTTACCACAAAGTATTATTTGAGAGAAGGGCAACAAATGACAACGGGAACCATTCAGGGTCAGATGGAATGTTCACCTACGAAGAGGAAATACTTGGTGTTGTGTAAAAGAACAGGTTGAGTACAGAGATAGTTCTGCAAGATATCCCTTCACCTTAGTATGGCCTGGGACTTCCTAAACCAATGATTGGGTTTGTTTATTAGCCTCCAAGGAATGTTTCTTTCCACGCATTTTTTCTTTATAGCCGAAGGATTCAATCACTACCTTTCAGTATGCAGTATCCCTGTGTGTAACTGAAGTGTACTATCTTTTCATTTCTCCATCTTCTCTTGTAAAAGCTCTTTCTAAAAGTACTTCGGTGTTTGCTCTTGTAACTGCTGTTGATCTCATGTGAGCTTTCTCATGTGTTCTCAAACATTTTGTAAGTACCATGACTCATACCAACATCTCTTTTCACATGAGGCTTTGCTAATGTGGCATAGACCAGAAAATTACTCCAGTATGTTTTACAGGTGAAATATGCATATCTTAGAAACTCAGAATAGCATAGAGGCAGAACAGCTGGAGTTTTTTTGGCTGCGATGATGCTTCTGTGAGAACAAAAGCACATTTGTTTCTCTTGTGCCAAAGTACTGCTGGGGTACTACACAGAGCAGGGCTGATTTCACTGGAGGTTATACCTTTGCTGTCTTTTATCTACTTACAGTGAAGAAAATAGTTCCTGCATAGTGCAAAGTATGAGCAGCATTGTAGAGTCATCCCTTACTTATCTGCATGACTGTTCCAAGCTGTCTGTTACATAAGGCATGAACACTGAAGAGTCAGTGCTTAGATGTCAACATAATTGACAGCTAAGAAATATCTTGTATGAAGGGAAAGATTTCGTACATCAGTGAAGAACAATGAGCTAATGAGTCATGGATGTCCTGCATGAAATGTCTTAAGCCTATTACAAGGCTTATCCCATTCTAACCCCAAATTATCTCACAAGGTCTGACTGTGGGAAAGGGGGAGATGTTTGCATATTCATCTAACAAGAATTTTCCATCTATGTGATTCTTAAGTGGGTTTGCTGGTAAAAGAGAATTTAAAAAATCACCTAATTTGGAGCTGTAGCATTCAAGGGTGCAATTAATTTTCACAGCACACTGCTCTTTTCTCCTGCAGCAGAAAGCACACACAACATCCTCCCACAAGGCCATTCAGCCTGAGCCTCACAGACTCACTGGGACCTCTGCCCTGGCTCCCCTCAGCACTCACCAGTCAGCTGGAAAGAAACAACTGGTCAGAAAATAATGACAGCAAGTGGAGGAGCTGCTGGTGGCATCTCCCAGAACTTAACCGGGTCATTCCCAACACCCAAGTCATGATCCAGCCATGGGTGATGGGATTTGCAGCCCAAATAGATCCCCAGGTCCTGCAGACATTGTGGCTCCACAGTGAGCTGACTTGGGAATGATATAAATTATGAAATTTCTGCAGAGCAGGCGGAAAATGGTTCAACTTTTGACGCTCCTCATCAAAAGCACCTGAAGCACTTTCAGTGTTTAATGCCTTAACAACTCCATATTAGCTTCCTATGTGTTAAGTATTGCAGAAACATGAATGCTTTTATCAGTTTCGCCATGTTTGCAGGTCTTATGAAGGCTTTAGTATCTCTTAGCACTTAAAGTGTATTCTGTTTCCACAGCATTTTTGTTTTGACTCTTCTTTTTTTTCCAGATGAGGATATCTTTACTTTTATATCTTCCCTGAAAATACAGATTTTCATAACATATTATAAGCATATAAATGTCCAACTAACATGAGAAAAATCCCAAATAAATTGGAATTAATGCCCTGTAGTACGTACCATGGTGATTTGATACTTTGACCTGTTCTTCTTGGTATCATTAACAAACCTCCTTTACAATCTATATAAAGTATATCTAAAGCAGGAGGGGGCTGTCAATGACAAGCACATATTCATCGCAACATCAGTCACTCGTGTTTCAGAGTTCCATCGCCCTCTCTCTGACTGAGTTGGCAAGTGAGTGAAGCTACAGCTCCCTGTCCTGGACATCTTATTAATTAAAGCATGGACAGTGAAGCTCTTAGTTACCATGATGAATGAAGCCCTGTCACTGTCTGTATAATTTAGAAAGTACAGCTGACCCTCTGTTCTCTCCTTACTCATCAGGTGTAATTGCTTAATGACTGAAATTGGAAACTGAATTGTACATTTATCTGCATATTATACATATATATAAACTCTTCTACAGTCAAAAGTTCTCCATCTTTTATCCAATTTATTGCTTTATGATAATTTCTTGCCTTTCTTAGAATATATAGTGAGCTCTTAATAAATAATCTTTATTTCTCTCTTCACTTCTAGTGAGTGATCTCCAAACCAGCAGTACTGTAGCAATATTTTCATCCTATATTAAAGTCACCCATCAGGCATCTGAAAAAGGAGCCTGATTTTTTTTTAGCTAATCTTGAAAATACTGAATTTCAAAAATTGCACAAACAAATAGGAATTAACTATATAAGGAAGGCAGAAAATCTGGATCTCAAATTCAGGCTGAATATAGCTGAAGAAATTCCTAAGAATACACAGTAGCCCACAGAAAAACTGCTACCAGGAACATCCTCCCTCCTCCTCACATCACCCCCAAAACCCCACTGCTCTCAAGGACATTGGATTCTTTATCAAATTCACCGTCCTTGCTTTCTTCCATAGCTAATGCAGCCAGGCAAGCATTTCTGAAGCCAAATATCTGATGAGATTGTCATGAGTAAGAATAACATTTGAGCTGTGTGAAGCTAAAGAACCAGGAAAGAATCTGCACCCTAAGGAAAGTTTGTTATTGCTGCTTGCACACAGTTGGAAACCCCCATCCCTTTGGTAGCTAAAACTAATTAGCCCCAACTTGAGCTGCTCTGTTATTACACTGGTCCTTGACAAAAATGTCTCACAGCATTTCCCTCTGTGTTTACTTGAGCACATCACTGCTAGGAGTAATATTTTTAAAGCATTTGGGGTCAGCTGCCTTTTCCTCCTCTCCAGCCTGTGAGGAATGCTGAGTAAGTTGTTCTTACCTGCTAAACTAATATTATTGCCTCGAGGTTACAGCAGTTACTGTGTAAACTAACAGATCCCACTTAGGCAAGTCAGGTTTGCATCTTACACATGGCCATCAGATCTATTGAGGGATCAAAAAAACCTTCCAAAATGTAATTTTAATTAAAAAAATCTTCCATCAGAAGCTTATAATTGAGGAAACTGATCTGGGGAAGAACCATGAGTATTTTCAACCCCAGGGCACGAATGCTGCTTGTACCATCATCCAGCTGCTCCCTGAAATATCCGTTCAACAGTCCCTGCAATATGTGGCTTGGCCAAAATCAGTGGAAAACAGCAATGGGCAGTCTCAGCATGCAGGTTAAAGAATCAACCTCTTCCCCAAAATATTCAGCCCACCAGGTTAGAGTTCAAATTGATTGGGAAGGAGTTGAGAACTGGATAAATTTTTTCTGTGGCTACAGAGGGGATTTAATTTACAAATATTGTTAAATTAGCTCCTTTTACTTAGTATCTGTCTACTTTTATTTGCACCAACTCAGAAATATTTATGTTGCCAATTTGTACTGCAATGTAGCACTGGACATAGCAAGCCCAAGACTGCTTCGAGCCTTCCCATCCTGCTGGTTTTCTTTGAGAAAAAAACCCATAATTGCTCAAAAGAGACCCCCTCTAATGCTGTATTTTCTTTTGAGTGAAGGGAGAGTAACAGATGAAATTCACTCAAAAATTATTATTTTGGTAAAAGTTATATGAGCCTCTGATGCTCATAAAATGCATTTAGAAGTTGTGCCGCTCCCAGCGCAGCCATATGGAAGCAAAATGATTCTGCAGGTCCTTCCTGTAGCTTTTATTAAAGGTTTTGTGAAGTCAGAAGCCTATGCAGAGACTGTATGTGAGTTTGGATCCTTTACCAGGCTCTTTGCCTTGGGTATTTGAAAGATGCATATGCCGCATTTCAGAGAACTAAAATCAGTGTTCGAGGTATTGCACTTCGGATTATGCCTCTTCTAATCTTATTTATATGATAACCAAAGCCATGCAACCATGAACAAAAAAAAGGCAGAGGAAAAGGCAGCGCTCTCTCCCCTGCTGTCCCTGGGGGTGCAGGACTGTGATGTGCTGTGCCGTGTTGCTTCACCTCTGATCAAATCTTTTCACCAATAGTTATTGTAGACCCCTCCGTGAAAGCCTTTACCTTGGCAAATACTCCTCTTTCTAGGTCTGTGGCTCACACTACTCCTTGCTGCACAGAGTATCACAAAAAGAGCAGAGCAGAGTCTCTTTCCTGATGTAGCTGCTGCTTTATTCCCTCCTGTTCTTTCCAGTGGGAAAGGGCTTATATGGCCACAACCACAGTTCCAACTACTTGAGACACTTCACTACTTTAAGTCAGTGATCAGCCCGCACCGGGCAAGGCATCGCTCAGGCTGGTTTTGTGTTGGCTGTAGGGCACAGACAAATGGCAGCCGGAGTCTGACTCCCTAGGAAATCCCCCGGGAATTTTATGAACCAGCAAGATGAGTTTCTTATAGCTTACTGCCTGAGAACATGTAGCTGAGATGCTTCTGAAACAGTCTCAGAGTAAATTTAGCATCTCATATGGAAAAATGGTCAGTCAGTCAAAACGTAGAGATACCTTGTATCTCTCTTGTATCACATGTAGAGATACCCTTAACAAGGGTAACAATGGCCTGCTTTGCTCAGCTTAGTNTATGATAACCAAAGCCGTGCAACCATGAACAAAAAAAAAGGCAGAGAAAGGCAGAGGAAAAGGCAGTGCTCTCTCCCCTGCTGTCCCTGGGGGTGCAGGACTGTGATGTGCTGTGCCGTGTTGCTTCACCTCTGATCAAATCTTTTCACCAATAGTTATTGTAGACCCCTCCGTGAAAGCCTTTACCTTGGCAAATACTCCTCTTTCTAGGTCTGTGGCTCACACTACTCCTTGCTGCACAGAGTATCACAAAAAGAGCAGAGCAGAGTCTCTTTCCTGATGTAGCTGCTGCTTTATTCCCTCCTGTTCTTTCCAGTGGGAAAGGGCTTATATGGCCACAACCACAGTTCCAACTACTTGAGACACTTCACTACTTTGACTCTACTCAGTGATCAGCCCGCACTGGGCAAGGCATCGCTCAGGCTGGTTTTGTGTTGGCTGTAGGGTACAGAGAATGGCAGCCGAAGTCTGACTCCCTAGGAAATCCCCTGGGAATTTTATGAACCAGCAAGATGAGTTTCTTATAGCTTACTGCCTGAGAACATGTAGCTGAGATGCTTCTGAAACAGTCTGAGAGTAAATTTAGCATCTCACATGGAAAAATGGTCAGAGTCAGTCAAAACGCAGAGATACCTTGTACCTCTCTTGTATCGCATGTAGAGATACCCTTAACAAAGGTAACAATCGCCTGCTTTGCTCAGCTTAGTTGTCTGTAAAGTACTTTGGTATTTTAAGAGGAAATGCAATGCATTGGCCCTAAAATCGTATGTGTTCTCTGAATTAGCAGAGCACATGCATCACTTTCAGCAGTAGAAGTTCTGCATTATAGAAAATGGAATCTTTGTTTTCAAAAGTAGAGATTAAAACTGAGCTGAGCAATTAATAAAGGTTATTGCTTCAGATGGCCTGAATTTGTGTCAAGCAGCCAATACATAGCCACCCACAGTAATTTATTTATGGAGCAGCTGGTATTACCTAAATTTGGGCCTTTGATACCAGATTAAATACACACTTATGTTTTTCATAGCATTCAGCTACTGATATACTCAAATTGCATCTTTTCAGTACAAGAATGGACAGATTTCCTCCTCCTTTATATTTACTCAAAAGGCCAGGAAAATAGACACAGTGTGACGTTTTTAATAGACTTCTTTCAAAGATAAGATAAGGGAACATGATGCAGATCATCACTCTTTCTCCCTGTAGCCTGGGCAAGGAGGTAGTCACAAGACCAATAATTCAAATATTAACATCTCTCAGACAGAGCCTGGAAACTACAGTCAAGGCTGTAAACAGTTCTGAGCCATCAATCTTTGAATGTATCCAGTGTCCAAGGACTCTACTTTCCAGGTTGTTTGCATTCTTCATCCATCTAGGCTCTGTCTTCTTATTAAACTGCTAGTTAAAGCTTTCTTACTGATGAATGTTAGCAGATATTGCTAGACATAATAACACAAGAACACTGTGTTGATTTGTGACAAATTGTTTTATATAGAGACAATGTATGTTACAAAACTGAGATGAATTTTTGTCTTTTCTGCGTAGTAGAAGAGAAGCAAGAGTGATTAAGAGCATTTATTTCAAAAGGTCTGCAATGGAAAACGAAACTGTTCAGTGCCGTATTTCAGAAATCTTGATGGACCTTATTCTTCTAAAATTCCACGCTGAAATGTAATTGTTCACAACTATTATTACTTTACTGCATTTTTAAAAACAGTTATTTCTGCCACACGGCACAGTCTGCAGTCGTTCACTGCTTGGCACTGCAACTTGTTGTCTTGGGATTGAAAGTATTATGATGATGCTGCTTTGTTGGTAGGGCATATAGTCAGTACTGAAGCCCAGAAAAGCACTAGTTATAACCCATGTTTTGACAGCTTGTCAATAATCCTGGTGTTATGATCAAAAGGGCTTCAGTAGGACTTATAACCCGTGTCAGGTGAACAGAGATTGACCTCATTGAGAGTAGGGTGGAAAAAAATAATCAGTTAATTTTATTGCCAGGAAATAAGCTGAAGACAACAGATTGCTTGGCAAAAACACACTAAAAAGAGCAAAGTAGACAAACCTTCTGAACTCTACAGTCAATTGGTTATTAATGGGAGAAATAATCAGTCATTAGATAATTGTGTTTTCCCACTTGATCACTTTCAAAGCCAAGTGAAAATAAAATCATCAGAATTTTTTGAAATATTTCATTTTAACTGTTCTGTCTTTCAACACTATCACATCCCACAAGTCTTTAAGGAATACACACAGCAAAGCTTTATTAAAAAATGATCTATGTTTTGTACTTTTATATTAAAAGTTAAGCCAATTTCAGTCAGCACTGAAGAAATATCAGCCCAAGTGGACAGGATATCATGAGTTAGAAATGTCTCACAGAAACAAAAGGATTCATGGAAGCAAAGTACAGGAATAACTGAAATACTATTATATCTACATTATTTTATATTATATTTGAAACTCATAAGCTCTTGTGTCCCTCTGGGTGGAAAATGCTTCTTTAATTTTCACGAAGGAAGAACTTGGTGCCAGTTTGGAGCCAGAGCTGTTCCATGGTGGGCACCAGGGGGAGGATTTGAGTTTAGCCTACTCGAGGTGCCATCATGCCGAACTGAGCCCCTCAAAAGTGCTTATTTGTTTTCATTGCCCTCACAGAGCACAGCCTTTCAAATCACACTCCCATGACCTTTTAAATCACAGCTTAGTTAAGATGCCTAAGTAGCCTGATTAGGCAGTACAAATGCTACCTTATACTTCATCATAGTTCCTCAGAATATTAGAGCAATTTAATTACAGTTCACCCCACCCTGTGGGGGTTCCACTCCTGCAGGGTTCCCTCCCCCTGGGAAGAGGAGACCCTGGGGTGGGAGCAGACCCTGGACACAGGGTTTCCTCTGCTAAATGTTAATGTACCCGGGTCCTGTTCCCCTATTGGCCATTTTGAATGTCCCCCCGCCCTGAGAACTCTCTACTTTAGGCTGGTTTTCCCATGAGTCTTGAATGTTTTGTGCCCAGGCCTGGGAGCCACGCGGAAATAAACATCTCTGAAACATCTATGCAAAGACCTTTCCTTATTTCTTTCCACTGGCACCACTGTCTTCAGGAAGGTTGCAGGAACTGGACTGCAGTACCACTCTTGTTAAACTTGGCTAAAAATAATCTTGCTTTCATTAATAAGAGAATCCACACGAAGTTTTTTGTGTTTAGTTAAGGTTTAGGGGTTTTTTTGTGGTGAATATGTGTGATACTGGAGGTCTCAGTCTATTTCAACACAGTGCTTGAAAGGCATAGTAATTAGTCAAGAAGAAATCACACAAAAGGAAATTAAATAAGACATAAACAGAACAGGTATCACATGGCAACGTTATTAAGGAACTGTTTCTCACACGAGAAGAAGGATGAGTAAGAGGAAAATGCAAACACAGGCTGGATCAAACAAGGTGATTTCAGTGAAGAGAGGGAAGCACTGATGACAATGTCCAGGACAGTAAGAAAACCTTATTTGCAATACTGTATGATATTTTGATCACGCTGACCTAAAGGAAAAAAACCACACCACCAATAACGGGAAAGGTGCAGTGAAGTGTTGCTAGGGAGCTCAGAATCTGTCTCGCAAGAGTAAAGGCAATTCCTTGTTACTCTTAAGAGTACTCTTAGGGCAGCACAATTTTGCTCTGTAAATATTCCAAAACAAATAGAAAAAGGATTCAAGCTCTAAAACAAGGCCAACCCTCTTGGAAGATCAGTGCGGGTGGGGTCCGATATTCCCCATTGTGTCCTTTAGCTGACAAGAAGTAAACAGCCAAAATATTTCTAATAGCAGTGGTGCCTAACCATTCTGCATTCATGAACTTCGCATGTTATAAACTGATCTCTGAAAGCCACAGAAATATATTCAGACATAGGACTACAGTTCATGAGCCTAGGAGAGACAGTAGATACGAATCTTTAAAAGTAAAACATCACCAAGAAAAGTAAAGTAATTTAAGTATGGCTCTGAATGTTCCGGGATAGGAATGTGTGAAAAACAATGTTCCATGAAAAAAACCATTTACGTGAAAGCACAATCTTTGATCTTGCTTAGGCAGGAGGTTTCAGGAAAATGGAAATACAGGAAACCTTGCAATTGAACAAATATTTGAGATTGATGGCACATTTCAGATGAAGAGGGAATCAATAATTTAATCATTCCATCATCCTTGACTGAATTTCCTCTCTACCTGTAGTAACTCTAATGCTGATCCACCACACACAAGCAGCAGCAGAACAGACGTTGTGAGAAGAACTATGCAACCCCATCGCGGGAGTTACGCTTGTCTGAATTTTCATTCCTTAACCTGGGAGTACTACACAAGAACAAAACCAGATCAGCCTTATACCTAAGTCTTCAAGGAATGGATTTCCAACATTTGGTGGAGCAAATGTAATTTCATCATCTGTATCTAGTGCTGAATTGCTCAATGTCAATACAGCTCCAGAGAGAAGACTTTTAAATGTGGATCTTAGCTCTAGTGAAAATGTAAAACCAGAAACTATAATAAATTCCTGCCCTAGGAACTGTTTCTGTACATGAAAAATTACTTAGGCATACATATATACATAGGTATGTTCATCCTCCATAATATAATTGAAAAAGTTTAAATTTGATTAAATCAGTTTGAATTTTATGGTTCGTCTCAAGGCAGAAAACTGAGGTAATCTTATTTTACTCCATTCTTGTTGTTCTCTCACTCCTTATAGGAAGTAAAAGAGCATTTGCAGGGAATGAACATTGATGATACAGGGAACTGATAAAGGCAACTGATGATACAGGGAACAGCAAGAGGAAGCTGAGGCACTGAAGGACAAAGTGGCTCATGCAGCTGAATTGGAAAGAGAGGTGGAGAAAGAGCCGGGTTTTCGTTATTTCTATTCTAGCATCTTTCTTGATAGAAAATCTTAAAACCTTTCCCTTCTCTGCTGGAGTGGTCATCCCTGAAAGCACTGAGTGGATTAGAGGGAAATGTTGTTTAAGCCCTCTGTTACTTAATTCTAAAATATATCTGTAAAATGGGTTTTTTGGGTTTTTTTTTACATAAGTATGGATCTACAACAAAAGAATTCCATAATTTAAGTCTTTTAAATTCTCCAAAACTCATTCCTGCGACAGCTACAGTTGCTCTTATGTTTGACTATTAAATGTCAGAAATCAAGCTTTACAAGATATATCTTTTTTTTTCCCTCTGAGGGATCAGGCTAACCCCATTGTGTGACATATAGTTATAGAAACTGGTAAAGTAGCAGGAATATGTGGTAGCAGTAATAAAGAATGATTTCTAGAAATTTTATCTTTTCTTCTGTACTGAGTATTAGAACCACCAAACTACAGAGATTCATCGACCATCTCAAACATCACTTAATTTACATGAAAATCTCTCTGTTTACACAAATATGTTGGGAAAGCAGTGATTAATTCTAGTAACCTAGGCTTACTAGCAGGTAATTTAATTAGCTGGTAAGAATTCTGTCTTGAAATGTCTCATTAATTTGCTGTGAGTAGTTATCTCCAAAGTGCATCTATTAACCCTATGCAAGGATATATTCAAATGTGCCACACACAAATCCAAGACAGTTACAGATAGAAAACTACAATAACTCAATTGGAGCTGTAAAGTGCTTTTGTTCAGTCCTTGACAGTCCAGTGTGTTCAGTCCTTGACAGTCCAATGTGTTTAGTATCTTTCAGATGTCAGCAACTCAGCAGAGAGCAAGAGAGGAGCAGCTCCTGAGGGGTCATCACTGAGCAGGAGTGTAGGCAGGAGCCTTGGATGTGCTGCAGGAGAGACACAAAGATCTCCTCCTGCCTCTGAAATCATTCTGGGAAAGAAATTCATCACAGCAGTGCCAAAAAGATCCTACTGCAGAGGGCAAGTGTGTTGACAGGTAGAGAGAAAAGGACAGAGTTTTCCCCATAGTCTGAGGTTCCCAAAAGAGGCCGGCAAAGAGACAGCAGACCCTTTCTCGGATCTGATCTATTCCCTGCACCAAAAGGAAACTACTTCTCTGTGCCTCAGCTTCATAACACAGACAGGAACTGAGATGATGGGGTCACCCAGCTGACAGCTTACTCTCACGGTCTTTCCCTTCCTTCTAAGTTACTGTAGCATCCAGAAACTATTTCACTGTCTCATCCCTTGAAGGAAGAACACTTTGAATACAAGGAAAAAGTGAGGAAAAAAGCTTTATGGGCTGCTTTAAGTGAGCTAGGCTTCTTCTGAAAGGAAAATAAACATATTTTGATCTGACAAAAACAGCTTTAATAGATCAAGATATTTATAGATTTAGGCTATGTCAAAATCAGTGGCCAGATAGCTGCTGCAGTGTAAAGCTGCTCTCCCTGAAGCTGATGCTCCAGCTTTCCTCTCTGCGGGAAGAGGCAGGATGGAGTGGGGTGATGCCTCGGGCTCACCTGGGTACAGCTGTGTGCCAGAAGGCGCCTGTAGGTATCGTGGTTAAGCTGTCATTTCCAGAGGGAGTTCAGGCAGCCTCAGAGGGGGCTAATGAGGCACTGCAGCCCCTCGGGAGCGGCTCCATGCATCCCAAGGCTGTCTCTGCTCCACCCCTTGGCAGTGAGAGTGTGGCCTGGGCACACGGCTGGTGGCCTTGTCCTCTCCCGCACAGCAGGAACCCACTTCTCACAAGCTCTGCCATGAGCCACAGACTGGCTTGGGAGGAAGCTGAGCTCCAGCTAATCCTGTGAGGAGACTGCTCTGCCATACCACGGGACATTGACTGGGACAAGGCGAAGCAGTAATAAGTGCCTGATCTGACAGTGGGTGCTGATCTAACCGTGGGTGTCCCTTAATTAAGGAGCTAAATCGACAGGAACAGAGCTAGGTTTGATTGTCTCCTCAGCCTGAGGGGTTTCAATTATGTGATTTTTGAGACTCGTACAAATGTATCATTCTACATGACCTATCTCTTCTGTAGCTACAGGTGTTCTCCCTCTGGGTCCCCCCTCAGACCCAATGTCCAGAATTAACACAGCCAGGAGGAATTCTAATAATTGCAGAAACCTGCCTGTACCACCAAGCTACACACACCCAACAGGCACCAGTAGGATGCCAAGCCTGAAAATCATCCACTTTATGTAGGAACAGTTAGAAACACTTCTGGATGATTTAGGAAATGCTTCACCCATCCTGGTCTGGACATTTGAACAGAGGAATTCCCAGTCACAGACACGTCAGAGAACACCCAACCTGTCTGGGTTCCATCACTGCTAACATCACACACAGCCAGGGATACACCCTGGACTGCCCAGGCTCAGAGCAGTAGGAATATTGAACATAAAATTTAAATGTTACTCTCTCCTGTACAACCACAAGTAAAAGATGGTATTCACAGCAATAGTTGGGAAACTCAATTCAGACCAGCCTTGCTCCCAAGTGGAAATAGCACAGGTGACTGATCTCACAGCAAAGACAAGGAATGAGGTGTTAGCTCTGACACCAGAGGTTGTGAACAGGGTAGGTGCTTCTTTTTGAGAAGTATAAAATGAGATGCTCGAAATTACATCAACCACAGACAAACATTCCTCCAGCAATTATAAGTTTTATGGCAGAACTCCCTTCTCAGTTGCCTCAGGCTGTTACACATACAGCTAAATAGGTTAATTTGTCTGTCTCATCTTTAGAGAGGCACATATAACAATCTAGAGCAAAGGCAGATGTGCCATATTATATAATACCTGTTTTATCTGACAGGTTAATACAGCCAAAACTGTCAAGTCCTCCTCCACACACACATGCAGGAAGGGAGGGATATTGCTGATGTTAATCTTTGCTAATAGATCTACAGTATAGATAATTTAAACTAATTCACAGCACTGTGGCTAGACATGCCATAGCTCTTTCTCTGTCACCTTAGGTCTTGAGCAAAGGTCACTGACGTCATGAAAATCCTTGACTTAAGCTGGTGCTGGCTATTTTTCCCAATTGCTACATTCAGTTTCAGGAAGCCAAGGGCTGCCTCTGCTCTGCAGTAGTTGTGTCCTTGGGTAGAACCATACAGAGCTCCAAGGGTCTGTGCTACAGACAGCATTTGCTTGTATACGACCTGGCCATTGTCTGATCTACCTCTGAGATACCAAAAACACTGAGAAGGAAAACAAAGCAGGGGAAAGATAATAAGCCACGAAAATATCTGTGACCTTCTGGAATAATTTATGAAGTCCAGCACACAGGTTAAGATCTCTGAGAGTATTTAACTATTAGGAAAATACTCAGGTACTTAGAAATGGTTGCACTTTTCACTCTTTTCCCTCAAAAAAGCCTGACCAGCTTTGGATGTCCAGCATTGCTCAGGTTTAGCTCTGCTCAAGGCAGGTGAATAGCTCTGCTCATAAAACGAGATGAACTTTACCTATTACTAATTGAATACTGTTTTATTTTCCTTTCCCCTGAGAAAATAAAATTTTGCCAAATAAAGTTAACAAAACCAGAATTCAAATAAATAGAGATGCACTATATTTCAGATACAAGGAGAAAATGTACTTTCCTTTAAAAAAAATATTGTGTGTGGGGGATAAAAATGAAAAGAAAGCCGGAAGTATGACATGATTCGGAGACAAACAAGCAGCTTTCTATGACTGGGTCATGAAATAGTGGCAACTGCAGCCTGGTCGACCTGCCAGGACCTGGGACACGGCTGGTGTTGGGAGGTGTCCTCTCCACCCAGACTGTGCAGGCAGAGAGATGTTTCAGAGAGTACCACCATTCTGTGTCCCCACTGCTCCACCTCACAGCGTGGTGGTCAACTGTGAAAGAAAAGAGCAAGGACAAACTGGTGTTGGAAGGTCCAGGCTTTGGGCAGGGACCTATGACCCTGCGCAAAGAGCAGAGCAAAGCTATGACCCTATGGTAGGTTTGAGTGCCACGTGAGGCTCTGTGTGCTCCAGCACTGGAGTTTTTGGGACCATGATGGCTGTTTTGCTATCCCTCTTTTCCATTTCTCCAGCACTGCACTAGACCAGTTTTCTCCTATGGAAGAAAAGGGAAAAACAAGGAACTATTCCCTCTGAATTTTTCTAAACCTCTCAAAAGTATTTAATTCCTTACTGCACAAAAACTGCATTTTTAAACTTCAGTCCTAAAGTTCTTTTGATAGGTGTCATTTAGGTTGCAACACAAGTAGTTGTGTCATGTAGTTAAACAGAGAACAATCAAAAAGCAGCTGATAATGACTGCAGAAGAAAAAAAAACCTTTTATAATCATCTGTAAACTGTAGATCAGGAGCTGAGGCTGAAACAGTGCAAAGGAAGGAAAGGTGAGATTCCTGCCTGGAGTGAGACAACTCATTTGCAGCAGTACCATGAGGAAGGCTGTGGCCAGCAGGCCTTTCAGAGATCCGTATTTCTCAGGACCAGGTTATGACACACTTCTGCAACGCTCTGCAAATAGTACTCACACTTCCTCACTAACTTTCACCAAAGGGTCTGGGTTCTGTTGTGCTGCATTTTACACCCTGGTAAACCCGAGGAGGGGAAAGTGGTTGGTGGCACTCTTCCAGTTAGTTTTGCAGTAAACAATGTTCTGAGATTCAACTGACTGAGAGTTAATAATTCCTATTCACGTGTTGCACAATGTACAGGGTTCCTGAGCAGACTTGGGGAGCTCAGGGACAGGTTTCAGCCCTGCCTCTTCACACCACACCTGGAAGTGCATCCGTACACTTCCATGGCTCCCACCAGGTTTCCAGAACCACGCAATTGCCACTGGTCCAAACCAGGTCTGCCAGCAGCGCCTCTCAGGGAGAGCAGGCAAGAACAGTTGGTCGGGGCCATGATGGTTCTGTAGTTGACACAAAAATCAAAAAGCATGGAAGAATAATTTCCAGATGGGATCTTCAAAGGATCCTAAGGGGGTTAGGACTCAAATCAATAGTGGGTTGGAGTTACTTTGAAAATCACAGTCTTAATCATTGAGGTACTGCTGTGAGAACTCAGCACTGGCTGTTGAGTAAAAGATCATTTTACCACAGTCCTTTTTCACAGTAGAATTATCCTGCACTGACAGTGATTAATAATCAAGAGCTAGTCATTAAGCTTGTATTTACAGAAAACAGACAGCTGAAAATGATGACTAAGGAAATGGTGCTACAAACCGACCCTTCTCATTTCAAAGAATGTGAAAGGTGCAGCAGACTTTGCACTCACTCCAAGATAAATATCTAATTACACTTATCTGCTCATCCTGAAAGCTGCAATTGCACATCTAAGAAGTGACAAAACTAGCAAATACCCTTCTTGAGGGTTTCTATAGGAAAGAGTTATATTTACCTCACAGAAAAGTGAGGAAATGCTGTCTCTGATTTCCCTGTCAGTCTTTCATGGCTCACTCTTTACTGAGAAACAAAGAACCACTTTGTAAAAGACATCAACAAGACATAGAAAGAGTCTGCTTATTTGGGCCACTTCTAACACTTCTGCAAGACAAGGTAGATCCTCCTCCCACCCTGTCATATCAGAGATACCCTCCCAATCTTTCTCATGTGGGGTCCCAGCCCCAGAGTCAGCCTGAGGAAGCAGGTTTGCACATGTTTCTGCATGGGACAGTGCAGCTTTGGGTTGTAGTTGCCAATGTGGTCTATGGTTTTTGTGGAAAAACCCACTGGCTCACCCAACCAGGCAAGGAATCACTGTCGTGTGGTACAGCATGGAGCAGGATAGAGAGGGAAAGGAGAGGAGACACATACAGCTACTAAATTCTCTCAACTCTCCCATCATTTCAGAGGATAACAGGTGGGTATAATGCCAGTCTTCCTCAGCAGTGCAACAAGAACATACTGCATGTCAGAGCCAGGGATGTCTATGGGGTGAAATCTATGTCTTTGCATATCTGGGGATCAAAAGGCAAGTTCACAGTGCAGGTGTGACAAGAATTCATCTCATGCGTGTTGAGATAACTTGCTGCCAAATCTCAGGCCATCTAAAGCAGTGGTAGGTATCTATTTGAAGTCATGAATCATGCTGGGATTGCTGGGCAGCCTACTCCATGTCAAGAGTAAGTAAACCATAGATCTGATAAGCTTTGTATTACCTTTGTAAAATCGAATCAGGCCCTGGGGTGTTTTCTTATGTTAGTGTGTTTAAGATTAATAAACCTAGATGTGGTGTACTGTTCAGAGATTTGGGGAGCAAATCCTATGTTTGACAGGAATGATAGATGAAATAGATGCTTTGTGAAACAAATATTTTATAAAAGAAATAAAAATAAAATTAAAAAATCAGAATTTGTGTCTCAAAGGACTAATGTATCTTAGCATTTGTGCTGGAATGACTCTGAGGCCTCCAATGTTTCATTTCCCTTGCCTTTGAGCAACATGATTAATTTAAATAGACAAAGAACCAAATGGTAAATCACAATTCCTTTGAAGTTTAGAACTAAGTCTGCTGAATCAGTATTAAGCTGTTCCTGCATTCCAATTAACTCTTTGAGAAACCACTGCTTCATGGAGACCTTCTGTAATTACTGATGTGAATGAATGGAATTCCAGAGGTGATGAAGACCTTTCAGTTAATTGATTTTGAGGCTCCAGCTAGACAAGCCATGAAAAAAAGGAGAACACAGCCCTGAAAGTGGTGATAAGTAGCTTAATCTTCAAGGCTTTTTGGTTTTATTTTTTTTTAAAAAGCAGTGAATGAGAATGTTTATTCTCAGAGTTCTTTTGAGAAGCAGCTTCTGTAGTTGAAACAAATGTGTTAGTAGTTAAAAATAAAATCAATGACCTCAGCAGCCTCCTCTAGGTGCAATCCTAAACCAGTGCTGACCTGAGTCTTTTTATTTGCAGATTTTTAATTATATGAAGACTGTCTCTTCCTTATTCTACCATCAGTGTAATGGAACAAAGCCACTTGCAACCTCTTTTCTGTAGTGGATTACACGCATTTTTTTTTTAATTCAGGAGAGCAACAATCTGGGACATGACTTACATTTGTGAATGGTCTTGCCAAGGGAGTACCAGAACATGTTTTACGGTGTGGCAAGAGCACTTACCTCCTTTCATGAAATCAAGGTTGGACAAGAGTAAGGTTCACCTCCTCTCTAGGTCATCTGAGTTTTGTTGTTTCTAAATATGTTAGTAGTATACTAAAGCATTGACTAATATACTATAGCATGCATATTTATTGTTTTTATAGCACCTTTTCTCTTTCTTATTTCCACACCTTCCTAAAGTAAAAGGTGATAGAATTTCAAGAGAGCTTAAAGTATAAATTTTCACAAATTCCTTGGGATGTAGACAACTTGGACTTCAAAAACTTGGTTATTAAATTCTCAAATCTGGTATAGATACACCAAATCTTGTGTATGTGTGAGAGGTAGGAACCGTCACAAATCGGTGATTCCAAGCAAAAAGCATTTTTGGGAATATTATTCATAGTCAGATAAATAAAACCATAAGACAGGTTGCTCCTTCTGTGCTAGAATTTGTAGATGTACATCTACTGTTGTAGATGAGGTTGCTGAAATCACCAAATAAATTTATGCTGTGTGTTGGCAGAATTGCTCCCTTGGGTTCTAGGCCTCCCACTACCAGCCCTGACTTTTACACCTTTACATTTGTTGCTTTGAGCCTTACCATGCCCCTTTCTACACTTGGCATAGTATTTTTGCAGCTGCCAGTACCCACTTGGTGCTACTACATGTCCAAATCCACAGCTGGATCCCCCTTCCATCTCCAGTTCCAACATGGAACTGGACAGTTTTAGCTTTATTGCTCATTCTTACTCTTCTCCTCCTTCTGGCCTTCTCTGGAGTGGCATTTTGTTTTGGAGAAGAATATTGTTTCAGTGAGAACTGGAATGTAGGGAACTTAGAAATTCTGTTTTGATCAAGCAATTCTTTTATGAAAAAGAAGTTTTTCCAGGCTTTCTTCAGCAGTTTTGGTGAAGAGCATAAAGTACCATTACAAACTCTTGCCTTGGAAGCCAGTCAATAGTAACCTGCTTCTCAAAGATATAAGCTGAAAGTATTAATGATGCAGTGAAAAGATAAAATTTGGGGTATTTATTGAGACAAAGATATGGTTTGATTTCTTTTTAAATTCATTATAACGAAGTGTTTATTTTAGTCCTTGATGAATTAATGTGACTAACATTTTTATCAGAATGGTTTATCAGAATCAGTGATAAATAATGTTATTAGGCTTAATATTCCAGCCTCATTTGCTTTTCACACAGAAATTTATAACAGCCAATAAAACACAGCTGTGTAATAATATTGTGCTAAAGCCATAAACACTGTATTTGTAAAGCTGACATGTAATAAAAAAGGACAAAAACTGTCTTCTAACAAAAGAAGATTCCTTCCAGACTCAATAAATGCTGAGTTTGGGCTCTTTATAACACAAAACTGTGAAAAAATAACAAACTTTTTTTTTTAAAAAAAATATTGTTTCAGTGAAATGAGAAAACTAATAATTATTCTTTATTTCTTCCCCTGTGTGTCCTTTCTCTCTCCCTCCCTGCGTTTTCTGCCACTCTAAAGAGGCAGTGGAGAGGATCAGGATGGATAGAAGGAAGGAAGGAAGGAAGGAAGGAAGGAAGGAAGGAAGGAAGGAAGGAAAAAAGTGTGCGTGGGCAGGTCAGGGGACAGGGAGAGAGTGACAGGGGTTAGCTAGAAACATATCACCCTTCTGGGNAGAAGGAAGGAAGGAAGGAAAAAAAAAGGTAATGTATACAAATCTAAAATCTGTAAATTACTTTGAAGAAATAAAAGTATGTGTTTAAGCCTACAGATGAAAGTTATCTCACTTTTGTGTGTGATTTTTTATTTCAATATTCTGATGTTTTCCAACTCGTACTTGTTTGGATATCAGTGAATCACAGTCACATTAAGTATCTCACACCATGGTCAGATTTGTTCTTTTGTTGAGTAGCCTATTAAATAACTGGAGAATGCTCATATGATGCAAATTAATTTTATTATTGCTACCAA
The DNA here is from genome assembly GCA_013397175.1 of Platysteira castanea. Lineage (NCBI taxonomy): Eukaryota > Metazoa > Chordata > Aves > Passeriformes > Platysteira > Platysteira castanea. Next base: position 3,106,447 of record VYXC01011457.1, read on the forward strand.
GTCAGAGGCTTAAACAGGAAGAAAAGAGCGTGAGGAAATACGAAGCATAACTTCCAGTTCCTTACCAATCTCCCTCCTGGGTTCACAGAGCACAGCCTGAAGTACCCATCTGTTTCCAACTAAGTGTTTCAAGCTCTGTCTTTTACAGAGGCCTTTTGCTACAAGCCCAGAAACATCCTAAAGCTCTGACTCGAACCAGACTTGTGCTGCTGTCCCATGAAAATACAAATTCCAGACAGAGAAAAAAATTTCCTTTGCCTCTTTTAGAGCTGGCTGGTGCTCAGAGATACCCAAACACCACTGACAACACATTAAATGTGTCTGTATTTGCAAATATTGGTCCACTGACCTTGATATCACCCACGAACAGAGGCCGTGCAGCAACAACATTTTACAACATGTGAATCCAAGTGCTGCAAAAGGTGGTATTAAAGACAGGCAGGAGGTGAACACTCCTCATTCCTTCCCAAAACAAGCTGCAACCACAGTGCCCAGAGGCCCAGCACATTCATTTCAGCTGGGCTTAGGCAGAAACACGTAGAGACACACACAGAGACATCAGTTCTCATTAGCTCTGCCACAAACAGGGCAATGGAGGCTTCTGGGAAAATTTGATCAAGGAGGTGGATGAAAACAACCATAAACTATGTAATGTTTCTAATGTCTTCCAAATCTCATTAATATATTTCAAATTGCTTGGAGTGGTTAGAGTTTATATATGGTTTGATTTCTTATGATCGGTGTCAACATAAGCAGTCCCCAAACTGCAGTGGCTGAGATTTCCCCTGGAATTACAAACTCACATGTCTCTAGAAGTGTTTTTCAGCAATACCAGCTACATAGTTATTATAGTTATAGAGAGTATATATAGTCACTGTTTTTTACTGACTTCTTTAATTGTTTATAACTAGAATGCAGTTTCAAACTGAATTTATTTGGCTTACTGGAAGCTGCACGGCTTTCAAGTGTGTATGGAGCCTTCCCAGATTCCATTTTACCATTTTCATAGCCAGAGACCACTTTGCTGCCTATTTAGTTTGGTGCCTTTATAAAATAATGTCATCAATATATTCAGACTGGAATGAGAAGGCACACATTGACCTTCTTTTTGCCAGTACCTCTGGGCTGTTTTTGTTATGTTAAAGATCTATAGGTGAATAAAAAAGCTTATTAAGGTGAGGTTACTAAATGAAAACAAGACAGACAGTGGGGTCAGTCATCATCAGCTCAGAGCAATACAAATATAGACCTCTCTCCTTCCTTCTCTCTTTTTTTAGAAGTGACTTTAGTGTTTTTCTGTTTGGTCCCATTTAAATGGGTTGTGTGAATCTCTGCTCAACTAATTTCAGGTGTACAGAGCAAAAATAGCTCAATCTTACTCTATAGATCCTCTGCTGCTAGAAATTATTGATTCTGCTGATACAATAAGGTATGAAATCTCACAAGTTATTGTGAAATTTCTTACTTTTCTTTCTTCTTAAATCTTTTGCCTTTGAAGATATGTGCACACCTATACTGTTTCCCTATAAAACCCCCCCAACAATACAACCTCCCAAAACCACCAGACAAACAGAAGTAAAAAAACCCTCTGAAAAATCAAAATCCTTGAAAAATGGAAGCAGTCATCATTGACATAATTTTCTTTCACTTTGGCCAGCTCTAGTTCAAGTACAGTGTAGCACAGTATAGCATTCTGAGCTGAAATAAATGACCTGCCTGAAGTTCACACTTATCTGTTCATTTCGATGCAATTTAAGTAGACCATCTGCCCCAGATAAACTATATAGGTTCATTGCATAACACAGGTATGATGAAAGAACAGGTTTCTGAGAATATTTTTCATTATTACATCAAGAGAGTAGAAGGACCAGTGCTAAGAAAAAATAATGTTCCAAAGAGCATTGGAAAAGAGCAAATAGGGAGAAAAGAGCTATTTGAGTAGATGGCAACAGGTCACATATTAAAATGTCAAAAGAGCTGGTCACAAGGGAAATTAAGAGAAACATTTCAGAGAACATTTGATTAAGATGTGTATAGAAGCACTGCAGTCAGCAGTGGAAGCTGTGCTCCTGCTTCTCCTTTGACTTGTATCACCCTCATTTCAACAGCATTAGGTTGTCATCAGACAAAAATGAAAATGTGACTGCAGTGGACTACTCTTATTCTGAAATTACCAGAAATTAAGAGGCCTAGACTCAAAGCACAGTATTACACAGTAACTTAACCAACATTACTGTTTGAAATACGGATTTCAACTGCTACTGGTGATTCCTGTTTCCCTGCTCAAGGGAGAAATTTCCATCCATAGTGGTGACTGTCAGTTCTGACCCCAAGTACTTCCTCCAGCTGATCCCATAAATGATAGTGGGGTGAGGGAATAGAACGTTTATGTAGTCAATGGCAACGAAGACCTGAAAAAAATCCCTGGAGGGAAGTAAATGGCTTCCCTAAGAAGATACTTCAGAAAACTCATAAGGAAAAGGCTGCAGATCTGCTCTTGCAGGATGCAATTTATCCTAGGAAGGACAAGATCAGTGTCAGCACGAGTTCTTTTGCTCAGTCTCTCTCTAACATGTAAAAGTTTTCCATTGTATATTTTTTGACTCCTCTATTTTTAAAACAATATCCTTACATCAGATCCAGTCAAATTTGAGAACCAATCATGCCCTGGCTTCAGGCTTATGCTTCACTAGGGAACAACACTTTGGCTTACCAAAACAAAACTCCAATGAACACAAAAAGGAAAATCCCCAAGAATTTATATTTACCCTCATATTCACCTGTTTAACTTTATTCAACTACTTTGAACTCATGAGTAAACCAAAAAAAGGGAGACACCAAATAATAAACTCCATATTGTATTTTTTCTCCAAAGTAATAGAGAAGGCAGTTTTACTTTCTGCTCTGAGTTGGCTAAGATTCCCATGAAATTACCTTATTTTCTCCTCCTTTATCCTCCTTTCTTTAAAATACTCCCTCCCTGCAGCCAAGTCACTGATCTAGCTGCTGAGGTCCTCCTGCCAGAAGCTTGCCCATCTGTTCAGCAATGTCTCTTTGTAATGATGCTGGCATTATCTTTTTCTGCATTATGTTTTAATGGTGTTCATCAGAAATGTGCAATCTTTGAATTGCAGCCACTTTGCATCAGAGTGATAACTTGTTTGAGTAAAGCTCTGGAAGGCAGAGACCCTTAATTTTACATTAACAAGCACTTCAGAGATGGGCAGAGATGGGCAGTGGGAAAGTAGACCTGAGTCACCTCTCAGCTGATGGCTTTTTAAAATTCCATATGCATTAAACAGGAAAGGTTTACTTTAAAATACTTCTAAGAACAGCTTCTTTGAACTACTGAAGCCAATTAAATCAGGTTATTCAACATGTTGCAATGGACTGACAGTAACTTTTTTAAGCACAATGCTCTTACATTCTTTGACCATCTCAGTGCTGATCAGAGCAGTGCCTCCTTCAAAGGAATTACATTAAATACAGCAGGTGAGTATAAACAACCTTGCTCTCCCTTCGATCTGTGATAGGTACATTTTACTTTCTAAGAACGTTCAGGAATTCACAGACTTGTGGACACATTTTCCTTCCACTACACTAATATAAATCAGAGTAATTCCATTTCAACCAGCTGATTTTCTGTGAGTCTGCATAAATGGAACATCACATGGTCTGCACCTTTTTCTTCTTTTCTATTTTGAAGCTCATAATTTTCATCAAAAATTAGCAACTAGCAGCTAATAATAATTTATATATTTAGTAATGCTATTCTATAACTCTTTTCACAAATCCTGCATCACCCTTGAGGAGAAATTTAAATGAATACTATTAGATAAGGAGAGATCTATAGGTTAGCTGGGTAAGAAACACGTATTTTGAACTCAGAAGACATACACTGCTCTCTAGTGGCAAGAGCAGGAAGTCGTCATACACTGCAGCCCATAACCACACGTAGTTTAAGCTATAGGGTTTTTTTATTCGTTGCTCCTTTAACAGAGAAAAGCGAGGTCAGTGCCCTACCAGTGTTTCTGATGTCAACTCTCAGCAGCCAGTGTTTGTAACTGGCAGGGTTACAGGGTCTGCATTTTAACTATATTTATGATTCTTCTGTGAAAAGTGAGTGCAGCATTTCAAATGCTAAAATGTTTTTATAAAATATGAAAAACATTTTTATAGTTAGGAACAAATATTCTTGATAGAAGCTAAACCAAAACGTCTAAACCAGGACACTATTATGCATCTTCTAAAAACTGGTTAAAGTAACTCTCATCAAATCAACCCAGCCCAATTTTCTAAGCTTATAGGTCAACTAAATATTTTCCTATGTTTTGCAACAGTTTCTAATGATAAATTTTGAAGACATTTAGGAGACTTACTTGTAAGAGGATATATTAAGTTGTTTTCAGGGCCCAAAAGTGTCTAGAGAAATTTTTCATTTCCTAATTCAGCCAGAAGTCTAAGGAGCAGTGTTTATTTCCAGCTGTCCAGCACTCAGTGTGTTGATTCATCATTCTCTGCTTTATGAGAGGGAATTTTTGCCAGCAGGAACAGCAAAATGGACCCTGGGTTTGTATTCCAGCCTATTCATCCTGCTGCCTGTAATGAGAAGCCATATTACTTATCTAATGCCCATGGCTGCGACATCAGTTGAAGGTGTTGTGAAGTTAATCTCCCCAGTGTTTCTCAGAAAAGCTTTCAGGATCTGATAATGGTTGGTATTTGATTAATACCTTTGGCAGCTTGCAAAATTAATTTTATTATATGGCTTATGAAAGATAAATCCTACAAAGTGTGACCCATGGACAACAAGCCCTATGTTGAGAGCCAGTTTAAATAGACTTATATATGTATTTTCACATATGGTCCTGAAATAAAGCTGTGCCTGGAGGGAAGTTTTTAAGGGAGGATCACTGGATGGGAACTCCTAATTCCCTTTATAGTCAATTGAGAGAAATTTATGCTTCCCAGAAGGAAGGTAGAGGCAGAAATTTGTTTGACCTCTTTCAAATAACTTCTTTGGGCTGAGATGAATAACAGCCAGAAATGTCCATTTCTTTGCATTGGTTATAGAGGGACCGGGCAAGCCAGCTTAGAGAGGAGTTTGCCCGGAGGAAACTTGCTGAGGTCCTCAGGACTGAGCAAATTGACCAGTCATGGTTCAGATCTTGGAGGCTGAGCAAGGACATCCTCTCACAGGTGGGACGTCTGTCCAGTAGGACTGGAGCCCCACAGTCTGGCCATACAAAAGCAGAATGCCAGTAGTGATGCAAGAGAGGTGCTGTTTAGGTCACAGGCCTGCTCTGGTGATTCACTCTTCTGGTTTGGTGATGAGAAAGTGCAGGTCATGCTCCACGTCACTGGGTGTCATTTATGAAATGTACCTTCCTTTTGGGTAATGGAACTGCATATTATCCAAGGAATGAGGCAGTTTATTAAGTTTTGTATGCAGAAATCTTCATTAACTCCTTTTTGTCCTTGCAACAGCCATTCACAAAACAATTTACCAAGATTTCGAAAAACAAAATTTAGCAACACATTAATGCAGAAAAATAGTCTTCTGTTAAGGAATCTTAAAACCACTTTCTGGAAGTGCTCATCTCTCTCCTTTGCCTACAAAGAGCCAACACAAGTAGCTATCCTTGTACTTCCACAAGCAAACAGGAAGAGAATCTCCAGCCTTTATCTCTGCTTCTTCACCTTCTTTCCTCTCTCCCCTCCAGCTCATGTTTTTGGGCCATATGAGAACCTCCTAGGGCCATAACTGTGAGGGGAAAAAAAGGAAATAGAATTTTAGCCTGAATCCCTTCTATAAACCACATCACTGGGGCCAACCCCTGCCAGCATCAGAGAGGGGAGAGCACACAGGTAGGAAGGAGTGACCAATTCCAGGGGAACAACTCAGACCTTAATGCTCAGCAGATATTGCAGCAAAGTGGAATCTCGTGGTGACTACAGGGAATTTTACTGAAATTATCAGTTATTCCTTATCACAAGATGATTAGCACAACTGTACCATTTTATTTATGTCCACGTGTCATGTTTGTCTTTCGCAAATGAGACTCCTTGCTGAGAAACTCCAGTCACACTTGGCATGTGTGAGCCTGACTGCTTGGGGTGCCGTGGGGAGGGGGTTGGTTGTCATCCTGAAGGGCACAGCAGTGAGTCCAGAACAGTGTCTATAATAAAATAACAAAAAGCAGTGAAAATAAACAACAATTATCATATCTTCTGCAGTTTGGTTCCAACACACACACAGTGGATTTATTCAGTGCCAGCCTACATTCACATCTTCATTTTGCAGAAAAGTTTTCAGCAGCTCATCCCAAATACACCTCTACCCTTCTGAATCAAACAACATTTTTCAGATGTTCAGAGGCAAGAATTACACATACCTTAGAAACCTCAAGTGTTTATCAATCTTGAACTTAAAAATTCTGGGTTTAAAGATTTCATTTGGAGTTTACTGAGTGCTAAATTCATTTTGAAGTGTATTTTCACAAAAAAATACTCCTTTAAACATCTGCCTTCTTATCTCAATTGTAATCAGAAGGGTTTTGGATCAGCATTCTCTAAGTATGCAAACAAGCTGATGGTGGGATTTTGTCTGTTTACAACATGCCTACAATCCTGCATTTGTGAGTCAGCTGTGACATTCTGCAACTGATCCCGGGACAGAACTTTAAAAGTGCTGTTAGTGTTTGCACTGTTGAACAAATATTCTAAGATACTTGAAATCCCAAAATCTCATCTGTGCATTCCAGTGCAGTGTATACTGAACAGTTGTGCCAACATGGCCATATCCCATGTGAATAGGACGGAGACAGTTTTCATATATCAGGGTAGAAATGTGAGTCCACAAAAATTAAAATTATCCCGAGATGCAGTAGTGTTGAGGGCTATAGGGCAGTGCCAGGATGCCATCAAGCCTGAGGACTCTGCCATTTGCAGGCTTTTCAGTGCCACAGAGGTGTGCAGAGCCCAAGGGCCTGGTCAATTTGCCAATTTCCTTTGGAGTTCAGAAAGCCAAATCTGAGATAAGGGCAAATTACAGACAGAAACAAGTGACAGGGCAAAGCTGGGCTCCAAACACATCACAGCAAGTTTCAATTCAAACACTCAGACTGCTCTGAAGAAGCTGCTTTAGTACTCTGGATCAACTGTCTTGTATTTTACATAAACTCCTTTTGCAAATATGGGGAAATGCTCTCTTCTGCCATCTGTTTGACGAGTTTGAGAGAGATATCAGCAACAGCTGGTGAGAGCAGTGTGCAGCTGAGGACAGAAAGCAAAAAGATGCTTTTTGCAATTTTTCAAGAGTATTTTGCAATGATCCAGACAATGTGAAACTGAGATACATTGGCTTCTTTCCTCCCTTCCCCTGAGTGAGGGGTACCCAGTTTCTGTTTTCCTTTTATTCTGCAGTTTCAGACAGATACCCATATTTATATGCCTCTCCAAGTAAACATTCACAGCTGTCACTAAAGGACTAGAAAAATATTCTGCTTTCAAGTAGAAAACTTGAAAAACTTGCTAAACTAGAAACATGAGAGAGGGTAAGTCCCGAAAGACTGATACTCTATGGCTCAGTCATGAAGTAAATCCTATAAAATACAAAGGGTGTTGAAAGATTATGGGATGTTTCCTGTCATAGTGTGGTTCTCTCTTGAGATAACCCATACAATAGCATCCACTTTTTGCATAAAATAGAAAAATATATTTACACCTATTTCTGCACTCACTTTTATGCACAATTCTTCATTAAGAGCTTTTCTTCAATCTAATGAAACCTTCCCAAGACTTCTAACTTCCAAATAACCATGTAATCTATAAAATCAGTATTTTGATGGAGGGTTGAGATGTGTGTGTTTGTGCTTAGTTTGGTAAATGAAAAAAAAAAAAACAAACCAGTTTTATTCATGTATTGTGCTAAAGGGAAGGGAGTATTTTGAGTGATCAAGGTCCTTCAGGGCAGGGCATCTGTGAAACTCTCATATGAGATGAGCTGTTCGCCAAGACATACCTGGGACTTTAACCTAAAAATTGTAGTATACATACTATGTGTATATACGGCAATATAAAGAGTTCATCATTTATAATAACATTTCCTCCCTGCAATTAAGGAGGAATTCAGTTGAACTTTCAGACTTCCCTTTTTTCTCTCTCTCACCAAAATAATTTAATTCAACTAAATAACTGAATTTCCCATGCTCCTTCTCATTCCTGTAACCAGAGGGTTTGGGGCTTTATTTGACTTTTTTGGTTTGGGTTGGGTTTTTGTTTGTTTATTTTTGTTTTTTGTTTGTCCTTTTTTCCCCCCAGTAAGGCTCTTTAAAAGCAAATATAAACCACACACACAGAAAAAGATTGTAAAGTATTTCTTAAATTAACAACTTGTCTG
>VYXC01011460.1:0-24461 GCA_013397175.1 Platysteira castanea
CTGGACAGTTTTACTAGAAGGCTTCAAGAGCAGCCCGATAATATTCGGAAATCAGCTGGTGAAGGAGCTGGAGGACTGGAGGAAACAAGAACCAGAAGAAGCTGTTCTTTAATATGTTGATGACATCTTAATAGCAGCCAAGACACAAGATGACTGCATCCAACTCACTGTAAGTCTGCTGAACTTTATAGGCCAAAGTGGGTATCGGGTCTCGAAAGAGAAGGCGCAGGTTGCCAGAGAAGCAGTAGTTTACCTGGGCCTGGAAATCTTCCATGGTCATCAACAACTCAGCAGAGAACGGAAAGAGGCCATTTGCCATCTTCCAGAGCTCCATAATGTAAGAGAGATGCAAGTCTTCCTGGGAATGGTAGGGTGGTGTCACCTATGGATACCAAACTTCAGACTGCTGGTGAGGCCTTTGCATGAGGTCCTTAATGCAGCCGAGAAAGGGACAATCATGTGGACAGAGAATGCCAGGGCTGCATTTAAACAGCTGAAACATTCCTTAATGTCAGCCCCAGCTTTGGGGCTTCCGGACTTGACTAAGCCTTTTGAACTCTTTACACATGAGCAACTAAATATTGCTCTGGGGGTACTGACACAGCACCTTGGAGACCAGCGAAGAGCTGTGGCCTACTTTCCAAAACAGCTAGACAGTGTAGCCCAAGGCTGGCCAGGATGCTTGAAAGCTGTGGCAACAATGGTCCTCCTAATACAGGAGGCTCGTAAATTGGCGTGTATGTACCCCAAGCCATAATAACTGTGCTGGAACAAAAGGGGGGACACTGGCTATCCCCTAGCAGAATGCTCAAATATCAGTCTGTGTTGTTAGAACAGGATGATGTCATGTTAAAAACAACTTCTGTGCTAAACCCTGCAATGTTTTTATCATCCCCACTACTTGACACTGTGCCTGAGCATGATTGTTTTCAGATAACAAAGGAAACTTATTCCAGCAGACCAGACCTGAAAGGCATTCCTTTGGAGAGCCCCGATTGGGAACTGTATACCGATGGGAGCAGCTCCATGAAAAACAGTAAGACAATGACAGGTTACGCCGTAACCACCACAGATAGAGTCATTGAGGCAAAAGCCTTGCCTCCAGATGTATCATCACAGAAAGCTGAACTCACTGCGCTGATGCGAGCTCTAGAACTGAGTGAGGGGAAGAAGGTGAACATATGGACAGATTCCAAATATGCTTCCAGTGTTGTTCATGCCCACGGAGCTATCTGGAAGGAACGTGGTCTGCTGACTGCTCAAAGTAACGAGGTTAAGTACGCTAAACAGATCCTTGCACTCCTGCGGAGTATTTGGAAGGCTATGGAGGTAGCTATCATGCATTGCAAAGGGTCATCAAAAAGGGAAAACAGCCCCTGAACAGGGAAATTGCTTTGCTGATGAAGCAGCAAGAGGGATTGCAGAAAAAGGCATTTTTGCAGTGGTACCACAGAAAGAAATAGGTTTGTCAGGATTTACCCCAAAATATGATCAGAGGAATCAAAAATTAAATAAGTTCCTCAAAGTTGAGATCAAAGAAGGTGAGTGGGCTGTTACCCCAGTAGGACAGGTTGTAGTTCCACCCCTGCTCCTCCAGGAAACAGCCCAGTGAGACCATGAGACCTATTGGGGAACAGAAAATCTTTTAAAACATTTAAGGAAGGTAGTGATAGGGAGAGGGATGACTGATATTGTACAATCTGTAACAAGCAAGTGTGAAACTTGCTGTAAAAACAACCCTGACACGAGCAAGAGAGTTGTGCTAGGAGTGACAGAAACAGGAGATCTCCTGGGAGATTATTGGCAAATAGATTTTGCTGAGATGCCACACAAAGAGGGGTGCAAGTATATACTGGTACCGGTTGACACCTTCAGGGGATGGCCCGAAGCCTACGCGTGTCGCACCAGCACAGCAAGAGAAGTAGTGAAAGCTTTGCTCAATCATATAATTTCAAGGTTTGGGGTTCCTTTGGGAATGTCATCAGATAGGGGACCCCACTTTGTTGCGACAGTAGTTGGGGAAGTTAGCAAGATCCTGGGACTTACCTGGGACCTGCATACACCATACGGGCCCTAGGCAAGTGGCAGGGTGGAACGTATGAATGGGACCCTCAAAACCCTGATTTACAAAATTTATCAAGAAACATCCATGACACGGGTTCAAGCCCTGCCTATAGCCTTGATGAGAGTCTGCATATAGCCAAGGCGAAGGGACAATATCAGTCCCTATGAGATATTATATGTCAGGCTTTATCAGGTTCCACACATCCCAGGGGAAATTCATATGAAAGGTAAAAATAATTTGCAGAAGTACTTAATGGCTCTGAGTTCCACTTCGCAGAAACTCCAGAGATTCGTCGTGTTATCCAAACCAATAGGATTGAACACACCTGCTCAACCGTTACAGCCTGGAGATTGGGTTTACATCAAGTGGTAGGACAGTGATCCCTTACAAGCCAAATGGAAGGGACCATTCCAAGTTTTGCTGATAACCCTTACTGTGGTCAAAGTTGCTGGCAAGGGACCGTCGATCCACTGCTCCAGGGTGAAGAAAGCTTCTGCTCCCAAAACCACCAAGAAAACAGAGACTGATACAAATCAGGAAGATTAATCAGCAGTTTAAACTGTTTTCTACAGGTTTGCTGTTTGCCCAACTGGTAACCATGGTTCAGGATTCGCCCCATGATTTGCATGGGACTGTAGTCCAAAATGTGTCCAAAGTTCTTAATACGAACGATTGCTCGATCTGTACCCAGGTCTGTACACCTGGATAGGGGTGGTCACTGGCCATTGATTGGCATTTTAAAATAATTTCCAGAAGTTACACCTTAAAATTTGTCTACATTTTTGATACCCTCACCTCATGGTTACCAAACTGGGCCTGGGTAAAAGAAGCATTTATAATAGCTGTAATTGTAGTTATTATTTTTATAATAGCTTGTGGAACAGCCTGTTGTGTAAACCAGTTCTGCCAGTAATGTAGAGTAGAATAGAGACTAGACAATGTAGAGTTTTGTTAGTCTCTAAAAGGGGGGAAATGATGCCATGATGATTTTTTGCTTTTTCATTCTTCTCTTATACACCCCTTCATATAGCCATTTATGCAGCCTTTATGTATCCTTAGTGCTTTTAGCCCACATATTTGTAATTCCTCAAATCTGATATTTAGCTTAGATCCAAAGTTCCGTTAAGCCAAGAGACTAAACATTTTGGAAGCCTTGCATTTGGGGGCTCAGAAAGCCCCGACACCAAGGTCCTCTCCAGAACACATTCTGTAAACCAAGATAGGCCCATCCAGGGAGAAGGTTCGTCAGGACGGGGCTTCTCTTGAGCCTCTCATTGGGGAATCTGTGATAGATATCCTAATGTGCAAAGTCTGTAACTGTATACACGAATCATTGTGTGGGTGCATTCTTCAGGGTGTGCATTCTTCGGGGTGTGCATTCTGAGGCGTGCATCTTCTGGGGGGGGCATCTTTGGATGTGCATATTTGGTGTGCTTTCGGGGGTGCATCCTGCCTGGATGTGGTGCATCTGAGGATCCTTCAATAAATACTGAGGTAAAACCCTTTTTCCCCCTCTAACCGTGTTTGGCTTTTAATTCTAAGCCCAGGGAAAGGCAACAATACATGGGGATGGTATACATGCTCTCATCACCGAATTGTATGGCAAGTGCACTCACCAGTTGGCACCAGGTTCCCACCTTTAGTCAATTGAAGGCCTCAGAGACTCAGAGCTCCTGGTCATTCTTTGAAAGGTACCTTCTGGCACCTGAGTCTCCAGGATGGTAGACAGAGCAGGGCAGAATGGCTGTGCATTTGATGTCATCATGCAGCGCCGTCCTGCGCTCTGCCTGTAGTTTCATGGGCGCCACCGATAATCTAGGAGATACTGGTGAGGCCTTCTGCGATGTTGCTGCCAATCCGGCGGAGGGTAACCCCATGGTCCATAATTATGTTCTAACACTCAGTGTTCTGGGCAGTCTTTGATAAAGTGTCCCTCCTCCTCGCAGTTAAAACACCTTTGACTGTCCTTGTTTGCCACCAACACATCTGCCAATCCCTTTGAGACCACCATAGCAATAGTCTGTTCCATGGATGTTAATTTAGTGCAGGTCTCAATCATTTGTTCGATAGTCGGTTCCGGGTCGAGAAGCAGGGCCCTCAAGATCTTTAGACATTCGCTGTTGGCGTTCGCTCTAGCCAGATTGCGCAGCAGTGCTCTGCAGGCTTCTGCATTATCGACATGTCTCTCGATTGAGGCCTTTAAGTGGTCTATGAATTTTAGGAACGATTCATCTGGGCGCTGCCTGACATCCTCAAAATTTAAAGTGGGGGTGGCATCATCTGGAGTTTGCAGCAATGCTGTCTCTGCTGCCTTTTTTATGTCCACAAGGACAGCCTCGGAGAGGTCTTGTGCTTGGTACTGAGGGCACTCCAAGTTGCCTTCTCCACTAAGGTGGTCAACAGTGAGATGAACCCTGGCTTCATCTCCCTGGTGATTGAACTAGCCTTCTCAGGTGTTTCTTCCACATCCCCTCTCACAGCATGTAATTTGGCCGGGGAGAGGAAGCATGATATGATATGTTTTATGTTGTAGGGCTCTAGGGTATGTGCTGAAAAGGTAACCTGAAGCAGGTTCTTAAAATAAGGTGACCCCCACCCATAGTCTTTGCTGGCTTTACAGAGCTACTTCAGTTCCCCATATGGGATCTGATGCCAGTAGGGATGCCTCCCCCTCTTGTATATGACTGGGACAGCGTACGGTGTGATCTTACTAGCCAACTCCCAGTTGCCCTCCCTAGTGGCCTGCCTTTTTACCACGGCCCAGTGATCCTCACACCCCAAGCCGGAATCCAAGGATTCACTGCTCTCCTCCTCCAAAGAGGAAGAAGAGTGCTTGGCTGGTGAGCTGGGTTTGCGGCGAACCGGAGCTGCCTGGTGTGGCTTGGCAATAGGCGCCAAGATGGTGTCCTTCCGGTCACAACCATTCCCACTTCCGGTTTTGGTGGCATGGGAACCGGAAGGAGGTTGGTACCCAGGGGTGGAGCCACTGCTGGGAGGGGCGCGGACACAAGAGGAAGAGGTGGAGTCTGCAGCGGGGAGGGGATTTCTGACAATAGGGAAAGGGCCCGGCGCAGAACCACCCATCGATGCGAAGGAGGGAATGGGAACAGAGGTGGGGCCAGGCATGATGACATGTGCAGAGGAGGACGGAGGAGGGTCGCAAGGGAGACAGGCACAAAGGGATGTGCTTGACATCTGCCCTTGGCACCTGAGCAGCTCCATTTTGTGGCACAGGGAAGAGGGCGGGAAAACTTGGATATGGGAAAGACAAAATGGCAGGGCTGGCCACGTTGCTGGCACCATTTTGAACTGGGGAGGATAGAACTGGGTACGGGGGCACAGGGAGAAGGGAAGGGGAAGAATCCGGGGCAGCAGGGCCCTTGCTGCACTAGAAAGAGGACAGGGGAGACCAGGAGGCATCAGGAAGACGGTGGCAATCCTACGCCGTATGCCGAGATCTGTCTCCCGATATCTCCTGAGGCGGGGAAGCAGGCTTAGGGACATGAGGGGAGGAACGTGGGGAAGGGGTCTTAAGCGGGGGACCCAAATGCTTCCCAACACCCTCAACAGCCTTAACAATAATTGAAAACAAAGGGTAAAACTTCCCAACAGAAAAATCCCCATTCGCCTGTAACTGAAACAACTTTGTACCGACATCATCCCAAAACTCGTCTGAAAGAACTGATTGCCTCAAAACAGATGGAAAGTACTTAAAAAGCCAATGAACAAAATGCTTCAACTTCCTCTTTGAAAAATGAAAATTTTCTGCAACCAGGGTATCCTGAACTTGGATGTAAACATCCCGCTGGGGATGGGATAGCCTAACACCCATCTCCCCACTATTCCCAACACCCAAGAGGAAAGGAGTAAATAAAAAGAGAGAAGGGTGACCCACAATATAATACTGACCCAGCCACGGGTCAATGAAGGCTCTAAGGGCGGTCCTTCAGCTCTGACCGATCCTCTAAGGGGTTGCTGGTCGCCCCTTAGATCACCCTAACACAAGTCAGGGCTCACTTTGGGGAACTGGCTGCTCTGAACGTGAACTTCCAACAGCACAGGCTGTTGGAGACGCTTTCAGGGATGACCACTAGGGGTCCCTGTTCAGGCACCAATTGTCGCAGTGTGTGGATGCTGACAGCTTGGTCAGAGAGGAATTTTCCAGCATCCAGCTAGTGTTTGAGGAAAAGTAAAACTTTCTCATACTCTGAGCTCGCCGCGACTGTGAGAAAAATCAGTGAAAGAATGTAAAACAATTTTTGCACCTGGTATTTACTCCAAAGACGTTTAGAAGTGGGTGTCGTTGTAGTTAGTCAATGGTGTCAGGAGGTGTTGATCAAAGAACCAATAATCATGTGCCACTCGTGCGAATTTGTATATAAAAAGAGTGTTTATTATAATAAAGCGCCTTTTGCCTTCCAAAACCCTGGAGTCTTTGTGTCGCGTTCCTGACCCGTCCCTAATACAACAGTGACAGCGGTGGGTGTCAGTGGCAAAGTGCCACGACCTTCCTGAAAGCGTCTCCTGGGAAGCCACTTTGGTAGGGCTGCTGCACACACGCACGCACACACACACACCAGATAGCTCCAGAAATAAGCCGAAGACAAAGAGTCCGGGAAGGTCCTCCGTATGGGGTTCCATATTCCACCCACATGTGAAGAGGTCTAGGGATGAAAGGCAAGGAAAACAGAGAGTCCAGGGTTTAAGTATGGGGGTGGAGAGAACATCAGGGCCAATTATCTGAGGGCACGGGGGTGGAACATAGGCGGGGTCAGGGTACAGGAACCAATGGGAGAAACCAGAGGGAGGAGCAGAAAAACGTGGCCCAATGGGAGACTGGGGCAGGGAGAATTCTCTGGAACAGGGACATGTAGGGTAACAAGGGGCAGAGAGGCCAACGGGCAAACCAGGGAAACAGGACGGGGGTACATTTACATAATCAGCATAACCAACTCAAGGTCTCTTGGGAGAGTCACCCTAACTTGAGGAGTGTTTGTTCCTTTTAGGGCACCTTCCTCCAGGGGACTCTCATGTTCCTTGGTGCCATGGGCTCTCTGAACCCCCCATTTGGACTATAATATTTTTAATGATAATTAACAAATTTATTACAAACTTGATTGATGTGAGGTTTTATGATCAAGCTGATCACCCTGTCAAACTTTACTCTTTGGTAGCAGTGACTTGTCCTGAGAAGTGAAGTATAATGGGATTTTAAGACACTAGGTTCAGAATGAAAGTTTTACTAAGACTTAGAAGAGCAAAGTCCAAAAATATGAGATCTGAGAATGCAGCTCTAATCCTTCTTATTCCTAATCTAGATTAATTATGCAGATACCTGGATGTTTTTCTAGTTTGTTTTTGTTAGCAGAGGTGAAGCAGGTCATAAAGCAGTGATCTTGAGTCTCTCAGGGATCTNCCAACGGGCAAACCAGGGAAACAGGACGGGGGTACATTTACATAATCAGCATAACCAACTCAAGGTCTCTTGGGAGAGTCACCCTAACTTGAGGAGTGTTTGTTCCTTTTAGGGCACCTTCCTCCAGGGGACTCTCATGTTACCTGGTGCCATGGGCTCACCGAACTCCACATTTGGACTGTAATATTTTTAATGATAATTAACAAATTTATTACAAACTTGATTGATGTGAGGTTTTATGATCAAGCTGATCACCCTGTCAAACTTTACTCTTTGGTAGCAGTGACTTGTCCTGAGAAGTGAAGTATAATGGGATTTTAAGACACTAGGTTCAGAATGAAAGTTTTACTAAGACTTAGAAGAGCAAAGTCCAAAAATATGAGATCTGAGAATGCAGCTCTAATCCTTCTTATTCCTAATCTAGATTAATTATGCAGATACCTGGATGTTTTTCTAGTTTGTTTTTGTTAGCAGAGGTGAAGCAGGTCATAAAGCAGTGATCTTGAGTCTCTCAGGGATCTCTGCATCTCACAGCAAACAGTGAAATGCCCTGGACTCCTCAACTATTTCTTCTGTCCCCACTATAGTGAGGCAAATTGGTTCCTAGAAGCTTTGGAGCATCAGGGCAGAAAGTCAGGGCAGAAATTGCCACCATTAAAAGGGCAGCTTATGCCCAGAATGAAAGTGAGGGAAATGTTTTCACATTCATTCTTCTGCGGTGCTGGGCAGTGATGCAGAGGGAAAAAGCAGCCTGAGAGATCTCCACAGGGAGATGGTGTTGTCCTGTTTTTTGCTAAGCCTTCTGTTATAACCTTGGAGTCAGAGAATTTTCACACAGTTTCATGTAAACAATAGCCGATGTTTACTTAACTGTCTTTTCTGTTTTTCATTCCTTTTGTGATAAGAGAAAGTTTGATGAGCATCCTTTTTCTCCAGTGGGACTGGAGAGGAAGTGACATGTCCTCCAATCCCTTTTGGAATTGAAAACCTGATAAAGTATCAGAAATGTAAATGAAGTCTCTCTTTTTCCCTCTTTCTGTAAACCTAGCAGGTGTGAGAGCCTCCTTTATTGTGCCTTTACTGGCACAAGATGGCTCTGCAGCTCATTCAGACTCTGCTTGCCAGTCATGTTCTTTATACACTGTCCAAGGGAGAGGACCTCACAGAGAGAGGGAGTGGAAACAAGGCCTAGTGTATGTGAACGCCATCATGGAACTGGAGATGTATTCCTGCCTAGGAGAGAATCACAGCTCTTGGGCTGGCACATACATGGCCTCACGCTGGCGTGTCCCAGGGCAGGCATTTCTCTGTGAACTACAGACCAGACCTCCAAGGCTACGAGCGACATCCCTGGGCACCGTCTCACATGCCCATCTCGTTCTGTCTCTCCTCAGGGAACAGCAGAGTGTCAGTGACTGTAGGTGACAGCTCAGTGCTCACCTGCCCTCTCAAAGGAACTATAGCTCTGCTAACGTGGACAAGCCCCAAGGCTGGAGGCCCCTGCTTCTTGCTATACAGGGCTGATACGAACATGACACAAAGAAACTGCAGTGACAACATAAACTTGATCTTCAGACCAGGTCTGGCTCCTGCCCTTGAGATACGGCAAGTGGGAATAGCCCAGGAGGGAAATTACACCTGCGAAATGGCATCAACACAGGGGATTTTCCACACGACCTACCACCTGACTGTGCTGGGTAAGGAACTCCTTGCTCCTTTTACAGTTATCCAAAGGACCATACAGAGCTCCTCTCCCCCTGCAGCAGGGGAAGTGTGCAGTAAGAAGTGGAGCTTTTTCTTTTTTTCTTTTTTTTTTTAAGTGAAGGAGAGTAGATTTAGATTAGATATTAGAAAGAAATTCTGTACTGTGAGGGTAGGGAGGCACTGGAACAGGTTGCCCAGAGAAGTTGGGGATGCCCCATCCACTGAAGTGTTAAAGGCCCGGCTGGATGGGTCTCTGAGCAACCAGGGGTGGTGGAAGGTGTCCATGCCCATGGCAGTGAGATTGGAACTAGATGATCTTTGACATCCCTTAAAATCCCCTTAACATAAGCCATTCTGCAATTCTTGCTGGGATAAACTCATGCATTTCATTGATAAAGGCTGCCATATCCCTTCTCTTTATTTTCCAAAACTCCTTCTGCTGTTTCCTTTCCCACTAGTTAGAAATTACTTCTGGGAAGCAATTTCCCCTGTGCTCACAGAGAATATGAATGGCTGTGGTGAGGCTCACATGAAAGGGGGAGAATTGTGCAAAAGGGAAAAAGAGACACAGTCTTTGTCTCTTGTGGATTGGGCCACATCTCTGCAATGGGATGGGATGGGATGGCACCTCCAACCTTATCCCCCTCTTTTCACTGGGTTCATTTTGGGTAGGGAACAAGAACAGCCCAGCTCATCTGAGCCAAACTAACTCCATGCATCTGCCCTTGCTGGTGATTTGCAGTCCCCCCCAGGCTGAGCCTGTACTGTGATGAGCTCAGCTCTCGTGGGCCCCCAAGAGCAGCTCCACTGCAGAGGAAAAAGGCCACGACAATGGGACAGTGACTGTTCTCAGCAGGTTCACAGCAGATAGCACCAGAGGGACCAACATGACCAACGTGACCACCTGCATGGTGTCCCACCCAGCTGGGAACTGGGGCCAGTCTATGGCCCATTGTTCCCCACATAAGGTTCCCATTGTGTGTTTGGTCATCAGAGCCCTGTTCAGCCCTCTGTTCATGCGCAAAGCAAACATGAGTGGCACTGGCAGGATTGCTGTAGGAAATGAGCAGCTGAGTTTCCAGTGAGAGATTTGCTGGGAGGGGGAAGGATAAACACAAGTGTTGTCAGTACTGTAAAGCCCTTGGTGAAATTGTAGGAAAGGAGATGGATGCAGTGGATTTGCCTCCCACCTCCGGGGCTGAATGGAAAGGCAGGATTAATTCAGAAGGTCATGACACACAAAGCTATCAATGGTATGATCACCCAGATCTATGTACTGTAATCCAGTGGTACCATTACATCTTGCTAATTGTTTGGTTCCACATGGGTTGTGACAGAAAGACTGAAAGCCAGGTTACAGCTTCCCAAGGCTGGCTGGTAGGTGAAGGCTTTAGGGGGTAAAGTTGAAGATGTGGTTGTGAAGTTGTGTGTAACCATAGGTAATAGACTGAAATACTCAGCTGGAAGAGAAGCAGAGCGGAGGTTTGCTGGGATGCACATGCAAGACCTGCAGCGGGGCTGTGGGCAGGAGTGGCCATACAGCAAAAGACAAGGTTCCTCCATCAAGGACACGGGGGGATGTTGTTTCTTCCCAGTTGTGTGTCTGGCACTGTATCCCAGCTCCCTTAGGTCATCTGCTGAAGTACAGCACACAGAGAGCATTGTCCTGGAGATGTCATCCTGACAGAGGCACAAGGGAAACAGGGTCTGTGAGATGTACCTAAAAGAGCACCTGTTTCTCTTTAGAGAAGAGTGGATGCTTTCTTCACTGTGTCATCAGCCTCACCAGTCTCATGAGCCTCCTCAGCCTCAGGAGCTTTGATCCAGGCAAGGATGCTCTTCAGCTCTACACCTTCTTTAATAGGTATGTGTGGGACACAGTATGAATAAACCCCTTTGGCCAGTCCAGAGGAGCTCAGAAGGGCTTCTGGTACTAATTCGTGTCATGCACGGGCACCTCAGTCTGTCACACACATATCAGTCCCGCACATGTTCATGGAGGTTTGTCCAAGGACTGGACAGCCCAGCTGGCGCAGATGAGGGCGGGGTGGGGAGTCCATACCCAACTCTTCCTGCTGCTGTAAGTCATTCGGAAGAACAAATACAAAGGAAATGGTCAGGGGTTTTCCACCTGATGGAGGGATCTGAACAAAGATTGCCAGGCTATGAAGGTTAAAGAAGCAGCGAAATAACCTCTCTGAGCTCGGAGTCAGACTTTTGGTCCATTTTGTTCTAGTTAAAGAAAGCCAGGGAACGTGGGGTCAGTATAGAAATATTGCATGAGAAGTATTGCATGAGAGCAGAACAGGTCTGCTGCTGTTGTAACTGCTGGGGATTTCTGGCAGCTTGGCTGATTACTCTCTCTGAGCTGCCCTCTCTGGCACAAGGTGTAATTGCTGCCCAGAACTCCTCTGCAAACACCACAGAGGCAGAACTAACTACTGTCTTTGACTCACACTTGAGCTCTGCACTGTACCAGGGCGCTTGGCAGCTCTTCTTTGGGTGCTGGCTGGAGCACGGCCAGCTCTGGTCATGCTCATGTGAGACCACAGACACGAAACCTTATGGTATTTTGTTTCTCTAACAAAGAAAAGGGAGGAATTCTGGTTTTACACTCCTGTAAACCAAAATTGTGTTCCCACAACAGCCTTGTCCTCACACTTACAGTGTGCCTTGTTTCCTAGGACAGTGTGAAACTTGGTGCAAACCAAGGCAGCTTCCACCTGCAGAGGTGTCTGGGCTCGAGCAGAGACGAAAGAAAGTCCCGCTATGTCTCAGTGATGTGGCCTGCAGCAAGAACTCAGCAGTAGCAGAGCTCTCAGCAGAAGGAAGCCAACATCTACAGTGCAGGCAATGTAACTGTGCAGAAACACAGCACGCAAGCTGGATCCTCCCCAGCACTGCCAGCTCTGGCTTGCTTCCTCTCACTGGTCCAACTACAGATGCTGTTATCGCACATGCAAGTATCAATTTTTTTTTTTGATCCAGGCAAATCTAACATATATGCGATAGGAATTTAATCATGTTTTATAAAATTCATGCTGTATAAAATGATGTCATTCCTTTTCAAATACATTGTATCCTAGTTTTTAAGTATTATGTTTTCTGGAATAAAAATAATCAAGAAAAAATGTTGGTGTGTAATAATTGAGTAGCAACCTTCCCAGGACGACCACACAGGATTGAAGATAAATTTGAGCAACTCTCATTTTTGCTATAAAAATTTTGAACTGTTTCACCACCAGCTACAAAATCAAAAAAAAAGGAGAGAATTTTTTTGAACTTGAGCAGTTATTTCTGTGCTACAGGAAGCACAGAAATTATTCCAATCCTTAGATATAAGGCTCACACTAATTTATCTCTTTGCATAATCCAGAGGGCTGCAGCCCACAGAACACAGCTCCCTAATGTTAATTTGTTCAAACACATCATAGTGGTCCTGTCACAAAGGAACCCTTGAGTTTAATTGTTCGTCTGACGACATACTGCCAGTGCTAAGCCTCTGAACCATGGAAGAATACCTGTCTAAGGCTGAGTTAGTTTGCCTTACAGGTGTAGGGAAAACAGTAAAGATCAGAGAGGTCCAAGCTGGAACATGACCTAGATCTTTGTTGTTCCTGCCCTGCTCCTACCCAGGCCTGACCGCATCTCTGACTTTGGGAGACTCATTTCACATCTGAATCAGCTACTGCAGGAGTCAGGGCCAAAACCCTCGTCTAAACATCAGCAATCAAAAAACTCCTGCTTTTCAGTCACAGCACAGTAACCTATGCAGTAGTTATCCAGCCTTACCTCACAGGAAATGCCATGTCACTGCACTCCCTCTCTTGTGCAGCTTTTCTACCACTGCCACGCTGCCTCTCACCCTTTCCTGGTGCAGCCAATAAACTGGTGTAGATCCCTGCCTGGGGAGGTTTCTGCAGGACAGCAGCAGGATGCAGACAATGATTCTGCTGGCACAGCACCATGAAACTGCTCCTTTCACGTTTACAGACCCAGCTCCATTCTGTCCATCTGTTGTCACGTGGAGTTGTTTGGTCACAGCACAGTCTGTATTCTGCAGAGCTGACAGTGGGATAGCACTCACAGATAAGGGCTAGAAGCATAAACAGTTTGGAAGCTAAAAAACAGATACTGCTAATTCTTAATGGTAACCTAACTAACCGGAGGCCAGCAAGCGGAAAACCACACGAACTTTAGCTGATTCTTGTAGTTGTCCTGGTGTTTGATTTTCTACAGTTCTCATCAGCTCTGTGCCCGCAATTCGTGCTCAGCTCCATCTCCTCTCTGCAGCAGCTGAGCAGCTCTGAGCACCTGTCCCTGCAAACCTTCATGCTCTGAGCTTCTCCACTCGCAACCTCACTCTGGGGTCAGACTGTCCGCAAAGCCACAGCTCTGCTTGGCTCTCACGTGGTGTGTTACACACAAAGGGACTGCACAGAGAGGATCATCTTCCTTCCCTATCTTCACAGGTTTCAGGGCAAGTCACAGTTTCAGAGATACCAACAAAGATGTGACCTAAGTTAGCCACAGCCACCAGTGTCCTCAGTATTCAGGACATGTTCTTTGTCAGCTCCACTTACTGTGTTTCTTTAGCTTTTCTCCAGATGGGTCAGGTCTCCAGCCAGAAGCAAAAATATCTCACAGCTTTTGTTACAGTTTCCATTCAAATGGGTCAGGGTCTCTTTTTCCTCCATCAGGCAAGAAAGACATCAGATTCACATACCACAGTCCACAGGGTTCTGTAAGCAGCCTTGCTCCTACTCCCTGCTCTATTGACTCTCAAAGCCATCACAGATCCTTCTGGATGAGGGAGGATACAGCAACCTGAGCATTCTGGACTCAGAGTTTCAGCACAGGCTCCTGGGCAAGTCCCAGAGCAGCTAAGAACGTCTCTTCTTCCTCTCATTGGACACCAGTCTTCTTGCTGGTGTGTTCAGTACATGACGATGACAAATTTGGTTGGAATGTGCTCGACTGAGTTTATAGCCATGACTGCTGTTCAGCTGTTAATCAGCATGCAGCACACCCTGGGAGACATTTGGCATTATGGCATTTGTCTTCCCAAGCCAGTTACTCCTGATGGATCCCTGCTTTCCTGGAGATGGCTGAACACCTGCCTGCCGACAGAAAGTAGTGAATGAATTCCTTGTTTTGCTTTTCTACACATGCAACTTTGTTTCACTGTTAAACTGTCTTTTTCTCAGCCCACAAATTTTCTCATTTTTACCCTTCCAGTTCTCTGCTTCCACCTACTGGAAGGCAGCTCTGCAGAGGAGCTTGGGATTCTGGGGGATGCCAAGCTGACCATGAGCCAGCAGTGCACCCACAGGACAAAGAAGGCCAGCAGCTTCCTGAGCTGCATTAGAAAGAACATTGCCAAGAGGTGAAGGGAGGTGAGACTTCCTCTTTACTCAGCCCTGGAGAGGCCGTGTCTGCAGAGCTGTGTCCAGCACTGGGCTCTTCAGGACAAGGAAGATATGGACTGAAGGGAGGGAGTCTAGCAGAGGGCCACAGAGATGATTTAGGGAGTGGTGCATTTTTCATATGATGAGAGGCTGAGAGAGTTGGAACAGTTCAGTCTGGAGATGAGAAGGCTCAGTGGGGACAGGGCTCATGAGCCTAAAGCCAGGAACAGCAGACCAAGAAAACTGAGAGTTTTCCTTATCTCGTCAAGTTTGTCACTGCATGTGAGCACCTATCATTGTGCACACAGAGGAGCCTGAATGTAAGCATGATGTTAACTGGCAAGGGAGGAGAAGATGTTCCTCCAGACATTTTTTGATAGCACTACTAATAGCAGCGCAGTAGCATTACACATTTTCAGAATAAGAACAGCTACCTCACAGCACTGAAAAGAGTACTTAGGAAAAAGAACACACCTAAGAGAGGACTTGATGGCTCATCTCCATAGGACTTCTCTGGTTCACTGCAAACAAGCTGCCTTTTACCTTTGATCACCTGAGGATACCAGTTACCGCTGTCTCTCACAGCAACTACGTGTATGCCTTCTGCCATAATTCCCTGTCACCCTATAGAGCCCAAACCATAAAGGTCCAGAAAACTATCTCATTACCTCCCTTGAAGCACTAAAAACACTATTTGTCACCATGATTTCCAAACAAGATCAAAATAAAATAATCCACCATCAAACCACTTGTATTTAGGAGCCAGATTGTTACTGTGTTTCGAGGAGATTGGCTAAAAAACCTAAAATCTTAGTGCACTGTGGTTTACACAGTGATGCTTAGATGCCTCTTGGAATGCACTGTCCTTGCACAAAACCTCAGGGCACCATTCAGGGTTACAGCTGAAAACACGGTGCAGAGGAGACCAGACAGAATCCTGAACCAAAGGCAGAGCTGGAAATATATTTATGATAGATGTTGAATTTCTAAGTGCCTCAATTTGCTTCAACCAAAAATGCCTTAGAATTAAGCATTCAGATTCAACATTCAGAAAGACCTTTGAATCTTCCCTGAAGTCTACCAACAACAAAGAAACACACCAAAAAATCCCCACAATGAATCAAGTGCTGTTTTGGCTCAGTTTAAACTCTCTGTCCGCCCTAAAAGATAAGTGTTATTACGTGCCTGACACATAAGATAGAGATCAAAGAATAGATAGCATATTTTAGAACTGTTACCTTGGTTTTACATGTAACAAATACATCAGAAGGAACATTGGCACGTTGTTGTGGTTTGACACTGGCCAAGCACCAGGCACCCACAAAAGTTGCTCACTCACCCTGCACTGCCACAGCTGGGCAGAAGAGAGAAAAAATTAAGGAAGGGTTCATAAGTTGAGATAAGGACCAGGAGAAAAACACTCCAAGGGCAAAACAGACTCAGCTTAGAAATACAAAGTAAATTTATTATTAACAGAGTCAGAGGAGGATAATGAGAAGTAAAATAAGCCCTTAAAAACACCTTTTTCCTTCCCCAACCCCTCCCTCCTCCCCACCGACAGCGCAGGGAGGCAGGGCAGGGGGTTTTGGTCAGTTCGTCACCTGAGATTTTCTTCTGCTGCTCAGGGAGAGGAGTCCTTCCCTGCGAGGCCGTGGGGTCCTTCCCACGGAGACAGTTCTCTGTGAACTTCTCCAGCATGGGTCNAAGGAAAAAACTGTGCCCCCCATTGTTCTGATTTTTTTCTTAAATATGTTATCACTGAAGTGTTACCAATCTCTCTCCCCAGCCCAGTTTTGGCCAGCAACCTGTCCGTCTTCAGAGCCATCAGGGACTGGCTCTTCCTGACATGGTGGAAGCTTCCAGCAGCTTCTCACAGAAGCCATCTCTGTGGCTCTACAAAAACCAGGCTGTGCAAAACCAACACACAATTCTCTGTAGTCCCATGCACCGAGATATAAATAACCAGATAAAAAAATGTATCTGGAGGCATCAATAAATGTATTCCCATGCAAATGTAAGAGAAACAGCATTTTCAGTTCACTTTTGAAGCAGAGAAAAGGTTGCAGATGAAAAGAAGAGGATTTCTTTCCCACATTCACCCAGATGCTTAATTGTTCTGTATGTCAACTCACGATGTAGGAGCAAAACATTGTACTCATGCAGCACTTGGCATTATGCTGGTGAATGCAGTCCTGGGTGAATTACTCTCTATGTTACAGTCATTCCTAATAATGCTCTGAAGAACTGTACAGCCTGAGACTTGAGACAAATGAAATTGCCATGTAACTCTAGAATCTGGGAGTTTATTTTAATTGGATCTTTGCTTTGGTTTCTTCTTCAAACCTAGCCTTTATCTCACCCTTATAGGCAGAAATAAAAGAAACACGTTGTAGAAAGGTCTGGTGAGTGAGTTTCCACAGGAAAACAAACCTAGCACTATGGAAGGCACTCGACTGATTGAATCGGTTGAGCTTTGCACACTTGTCAGAACACACCTCATTAACAAATGTGCTTGTACTGAACGTTTCATTCAACTTTGAGTCCAAGCAACTTGCTACAGCCAGGAGCTGTCACTAGTCTGGGTCAAAATTTCCCAAGTGCCACAGAGAAGTTGCACTGGTCCCTCCGTGCTAGGGCTGAGATTGAAGCAGTAACATCAACACTGCAGATGAGGGTATCCAGCCAGAGCATGAGAGAAAAGAAAGTGGGAGCATCTCTTTTAGAAGCTCTTTTCTGCAAACCCATCCACAGGTTTCACTTCCCTCAAGGACAGTGAGGCTCGAGGACACCACAGGATCACAAACAGACTGGAGCTTTGCCCATTTGCAGATAATCCGTTCTTGAAATCTCTTGGAGGAGGAGAGAGAGCACACCTCAGACCAGGGGAAGGCACTACTCCCAAGTGCCAGCATGGTATCTGCGTCAAGCAAGTGAAAGGTTATCACCAGGAATTCTAACAAAGCTGTTTCCTCTGCAGTTTCTTTTCTCCTACAAGACCAAGTTTGCCTCAGCTGCAGGTCATTCCAGTGAAGGCCCAGCCACAAATGGGTAAAATAACAAAGTCCCTTATCAATTCTTTCTGCATAGTCTTTCCCTGTGGTTTGTGTACACTGCCATATTGTGACTAGTTACTGACTGTAAAATAATGCATATATGCTATGCAATGTTTGGGCCTTTTCTTACTGCTTCATTTTCAAACCTTTAATAATATGCATTTAACACGTGACTTTCTTTGCTATTTTTTTCCTATCATCTTCTTAATGTAGTATGTCGTATGTTTACACAAATGGTACAAAGTGAGCAAGGGGTAGGTGGAGATTCTTGTGAAAAAACAAGCCATTACTTTTAACTTTCCATTGCCAAAAAAAGAGATCAGTAAGTTTCAAGTCTTCCCCTGCGACACATGCTTATTTGCAAGGCAGCAAATCTGTGACCACAGGTTCTTTAAGTTTTACTCAGTGTATCTGTCCGTCAGAGGATTATGAAAAATCCACCCCCATCTTTCAGTGTGTGAGCTCTCCAGAGACCTCCGTTCTGTCTATCCTAAGTTAGCAACACCAAGCTAGGTAAGCACCTTCTAATCTGCAGCATGTTTACTCACACAGCACTTCTAATGTGCATGGGGTTATAGTTAGAAAACCGCGTGCATTTACCTGCTCAATAGAAAACAGGAAGTCTGAAATTTGGAAAAAGGCTGAACTTAGGTTGTGCTACAGACAGTGCGGCATCTTAATCCATGGACCCTCTCCTTTCATGCAGTGGGACTAATGGAAGTCATAGCAGTGGCTTCAGGAGCTTCTGCTAAGTGAAATGTGTCACTTTGGAAAGGGATTAGATTAAAAAGGGGAGGCTAAAAAGCTTTAACCCAGAAAAGAACACCCTGAAACACCCTGAGTAGGAGGAAAAGCCTTTTAGTCTGATGAAACTGTACCATGTTTTTTTCACAAGTAGGCTTTATGCAAGTCCTGTGCAGAATCATGAGTGCTTGTAGATAGGACTGATACAGTCAGCTCTTGAGAGTGTGCAACAGTTCCCATTATAAAAGAGTGTTTTCTACAGTTTAAAATATTATCAAATATTATGAGTTTGGGCTGGAATTATATGTGGTAAATATCTGCCTTAGCCTGATATTTTTTTTCCTTTTACTTTTTCATTTAGATCAATAATTCAATAACATTTTACTTATATCAGAAAGTGTGGCTAATCTTTCATTTGAAAACCTGTAGCAGTGACATATCTGAGATTCGATGGTTAATGTTTTGCCTTTCTGTTAGTGCTGAGTGCCCATAAAGGCCTGGCCAGAATTAATCAGGGGACAAAGACTTCCTAAGTGTACAATTCATATATGCAGTGCACTACTCACTGAATCTTTCTTCCCAAAGAAGACAGTCATGTATGTTCCTTTCTTCCCAAAGGAACACCCAGAGAATGAAAGCACAGGTATAGTCCAGTGCTGCTGTAAGATTTTATACACAGATATGTGGGTGTAGACCCAGACCCTAGGAGTCTTGGCAAAAGCAATTCTATAATTTGGAAACAGAAAGATTACTAAAGAGCAGCAAGGAAACTGCGGAAGAGTGACAAACAAGTGTTCCCATTTAGTCCATACGCCCCATGCAGAATGAGCTTGCTTTAGAAACTTGCTTGTAAAGTCTGTTTCCTTGTAGGTCACATTACCCTGAAAGAGAAGACTGTGTGCCAGGAAGATGACAAGGGTGAAGAGTTGGGAAAAAACAAAGTCTAATTTCACCTGCCCTGTGTGGGTCAGTAGCTGTCCTGGGAGTCTGTGGCACTGGGATCCTTGGGTTCCACTTTACAGAGGTATTCCACATAGAGACACTTTTCTCAGAAAATGGTCAAACCCAGCAGAGCCAGTGGTTGAAGCAGGACATCTTGCACCAGCCTTTCTTTCTGCTTTTTGCCTCTACCTGTGTCAACACCAGGACCAGTGGCAACTACTTCTAGCTGGCCCCTTCTAGCCATTGATGAGAAGGAGCACTGCAGTTTCATTACTGGAATGACATGTGTCCATAGTAGGAAAGCCTTCATTTTAGTAAGTATTTCATATCTCCCTCGCTATCTGGGAGGCCTTGAATCTGCCAGTGAGTGTGCCCCTCAAGAAGGGAGACATTGTAAGGATGCTTCTTCTACAGAGAAATCCTACAGTTGTTCTTGCTTTTGCGACATAAATAAATCAAATTGTTCTTTGGAAACAAGCAGGTGTTATGGATTGTTGCAGTCCAGGTTTCTGCAACCTTCCCAAAGACAGTGGTGACTGTGGAAAAAAATAGGGAAAGGTCTTTGCATAGTTGTTTTAGAGATGTTTATTTCCAGCCCATGTGGCTCCGGGCCTGGGCACATAAGACTTGTGCACAAAGACTGAAGACTTATGAGAAAACCAGCCTGAAGTAGAGAGTTCTCAGGGCAGGGGGACATTCAAAATGGCCAATAGGGGAAACAGGACCTGGGTACATTAGCATCAGTAGAGGGAAACCCTGTGTCCAGGGCATGCTTCTACTCCGGGGTCTTCTCGTCCCAGGGGGAGGGAGGGCCCCGCAGGGGTGGAACCTCCACAATGGATAGTTTTCCTTCCATTTCATTTTGTCCTGTATCACTGAGCCACATGAAGTTGTAACCACTGTTGGGAATTTTCACTTTATATGCCATTATATGTCTGCACTGGATAAAAACCTCTTGGTTTTGGAGTTTTTTTGCATACCCTGACATACCAAGCTCTTTTCTTATGACCAGAAGAATGACCACATAAATAACTAGATACAGCAAGAGGCAGAGACAAACCTGTTACAGTCTGGTTTTGGAGGTTTTGACATTCCCTGTCCCCTGGACATTTCTTATGCTCTTGCCCTCACAGCCACTCTCTTGTCAGCAGTACATCTGAAGAACATAGGCAAAAGTAATATTTCCACCTAATATAGTCAGTAGTTTGACTGTTAGTTAAAAGAAGTTTCTGCACAGCCATATCCATGTTTTATTAAGTATATCAGAAATTATAAACACACTAAGAGGTACCACCTAGGCATGCAGGTTTGTATGTGTGCCTGTGTAGGCAATAGAGTTTCTAAGCAGTGTAAACTCTGTTTTTAAAAAAGTGGTTTTTAAAAGTTTCTTTTAAAAAAAGACAGCGTTGTGTGTAAATCAGCTGTCAGAGCAAAGAGAACATTTTTCTTTTGCACTGAGAAGCAGCACAGTAAGCACTTCACAAAACTAGATTGGGGTTGCTATTAGTTCTTTGTGGTAATGCAAGTGCGTGACTGAAAGCCACAAAGAACCTTGCAGCAGAAAGCTATAGTACCCTGGATGTATATTTTAAATTAACATCAAGATGTAGTTCATAGAGTGAAAGTGGTCTTGCTGCAGCAAAAATGTGCTTGGTTATTATAAATCAGAGTGCTGATCATGTATCTAAGCAAGTAATTCTCTACCACTGAGATCAATCAGACGATTTTTAAAAGTATTTTGGAGATGGGGAGCAAAGGACAGGAACTTGGGATATCCTGTCAGGCCTGCCAATAACTGCCAGAAGGGGCAGGAGCAATGGACAATAACACAGGGTTCTTTCCAGCACAGCTTCTCCTTAGGCGAGTATCCAATGGACAAACAGGCCTGACAAATGCTCCAAGCTCCCCCAGGCTATGTGGTTTTGCTTCTGATTATGCTAATTTTTCCAGAGATAGACAGTATGCACTAGAACAGGCATATGGAACAGGACTGGTACCAGATCCCAAGCCTGATGAGAATGTGCCAGGTGTCCATGATCTCTGCTCCATTCCTTGCATTCTCTTGAAGTTCCTGGGAGGCCTTCAGTTTTCAGGACATGGGCTCAGAACTCCACTCTTGCTGATGCCTGAGCACCATTTCACTGCAAAAATATCAACACCACAAATGTAACAAACCGTATATTGTTACCATTTTGCAGAAGGGCTGGGGAGAGACTGTGTAATTTTCACATTTTCAGTGCTGAAGAAAGAATACGTTTTTTCCACTAGCTCAGAATAAGAAAAGTCTCTGATATGAAACACAGACAAGAAGAAAGTCCTACCCTATTTGAGCTCTGCTGTGAGGTTTATCAGCCACAAATCATCCCCATAACAGAGGCAAGGCAAAGAAGGTACAGGAAGCCCAGCTCTGCAAAATGACAGGGGGTGGAAGCTCCGCAGCTTCAAGGATCTAATCCACCAGAATAATGGGGTGTCATGGCACAGAAGTGAAGAGAGAACCATGAGGCTGGTTGCTGGAGATGTACTGCACAACAGGAATCTGGCACAGGCCAGACTGTATGGAAGACCCATGTAGGATGGAGACAAGATCAGGCCTGAATATTAAGTACAAAAGCTGCTTGAGCCTTGCATGAGAGGAGCACAAGTGCAGAGTGCGAGTCAGACTGTTCTTTGGAACTGCCCTTCCAAAGATAAACATGCTCCAGGGTAATTGGATGATATGGCAGAAAGAGCCAGAGACCTACCAGAGACCTAAGTGCTCTGGAATTTCACTGTCTTCATCTGGCATTAGGACAACACATCTTAGGGAAGAGGAAAAACCTGTGAGAACTCGGTATCAAACCTATAAAACTTACAACATATCTGAGGAACTAAATATTAAACTTCTGAAAACTAAATGCCAAATAAATATCACTGAGCACACAGAGTAGAAACACAGTTTTTCTGCAAGTGCTTAAAAAGTAGTTCTAAGGCCTGCATCCCTTCATAATGTCTTTTTGTTTCAGTGCTGAAAATATGACAAGATTTTCTGAATATGGTATTTAAAAGCAAATGGTGTCACCACTCACTGAGGAGTTCTGCTCACAGCACCATTGCATGGAGCCTTGACATCTCATTCAGACATGTAATTCTAAGAGCCAATGGAAGCTTTTGTCCTAATCTCACCAGTCATTTAGATAATTTTTTTTCTTTAGAATTAAAAATAATTGCTAAAGAACTAATGATATAAGAATGCAACCACCATCCTTTGTTGCATTATCAGATTTTAGCTACCATTTAAAAGGCTTTTTATAGTGCCCAGCTTGGCAAAACAGCCATAAGGCTGTGAGATATCTATCAAGGTTTGCAGACATCCATATATCTGCCATCATCTGGATTTCTCTCAGTAATGAGACTGCAAACATAGTAACACTACTGGAGTCAGAGTTAGCTCCTGTTTACAACAGAGTAAAAGGTCAGAATTTCAACTACAGGAATATCTGCTATAAAAGGGAGTTAATAACAGATTTGAGGGGTTTTTTAAAGTACAAATCGGTATTTGTAGGATCATAAAATGGGCTGTGTGTCACTCATAGCTACCACTGAGCTGGACATCCTTGGTGCTGAGGGCTACACTTGAAGTGAACATAATGCTAGGGCTTCCTATAGGCTTTGTCAGCATCCAGACTTTTTTTCACAATCAGAAAGGTTTTTTGCTTCAGTTGGATTATTCTTTGGATATAATCAGCCTGGAGAGAGCCCTACTTATTTCTGTGCAAAAGGATTTGAAAATCTCCAAGTTCTAGCCTGACCAAGAGTACAAAAGATGTGGCTGGGACAATCTCAGAGATGGGGAACTGTCGAGTGTCAAATCCTCAGGATAAGAGTGCAAATGCTCACAATGCACCTGGTGTAACAATATAGAAATAAGAGTGCCTGCCTGATCTTCTCTTACTGCTATCTGTCTTTCTAGCATCAGCCTTTTTGGCCCTTGCTTATTTGTACTGCATCTGGTATTTCAACTCATGCATATGAACTTCTCCCTGTTAAGTAATTTGCTTAATATCTCTACATCAGGAGTTTATCTGACATCGAATCAAATAGAGTTTATTCATTTCATGTGTTGCCTGGTAATGTCATCTAAGCACAACATGTTAAGAGCCAGGGCAAGCACAAACCAACCTCTAAACCAGTGAGTCTCAGTTTTTGAAGCCACGTAGCCCATTACGCCAGGAAAAATATCAAATTGTGAATCTCCTTCCTATATGTGCCTTGTCACAATACAAAGTGAGCCTGTGTTCTGGCCCATTCATGTACACTGCATTGAGGAACAACTGCAAATTCAAAGTTTTATTTGAAGACAATGATTTAGATTACAGCTAACAAGTACATCAGAGGCAGTGTTCCCCTGATTCAGTTCTGGTTGTGTCAGGTTTTATGCCATGGGGTTGAAGCATGAATTCTTACAATGCTTAAATGCTTAAGTCTTTAGACTTAATGTGAAAAAAAACCTCACTAAATTATATTTTTTCAGTTTTCTTGTTCTCAAATGTACAGAAGAATGAACTTACTTAAGAAAGATGAATCTTCAGAGGAGTCTAAATGGAGGCGAATGTCAACATGGATTAAAAAAAAACGAATAAAACTTTTCAATTTGAATATTTTTAAATAAACCTGTTTATAATGAGGACCAATTATTATGCCATACCTATTTAAGCAATCACATTAGGTAAAAATCATACAGTGGTACATTCTTTCTCCTAAAGTTTCACAAAAAAGTAGACCTTCAAAAATATATTAACACCACACCACCTTCACCAAATTCTACTCTTTTGAACAAATAAAATGTTGGGCTCTGGACTGGATAAAGTATTTCATCCCAGTGTACTTTCATTCCAGTTGCATTTCAATGTATATTTGAAACAGGGCAGCATCATCTGGTGTGACTACAAGGTGGTGATGAAAGGGCAACTAGAGTGGGTTTTTTAATCTACTAAGATCACCCACAAGTCAAATGTGTGTTATCCCAACTGCCTGGTCTTATGCACTGAACAATGAGGAAAAGAAGGATTATCAGGCACCATGATTTGAAACAGCTATGAAAAAGACATTTTGGATCTCCGTGAATTATAGCAAAACCCAGGGGAGAG
>VYXC01011461.1:0-73088 GCA_013397175.1 Platysteira castanea
TCCCCCATCCTGATCCTTTCTTTAAGAACAGAGCTATGCCTTTGAATTCCCTTCTCTTTTCTCTGAGAATTCCCACCAATCCAGACCTAAGGCTGACACAAGGAGCGCTCAGAGCCCACAAATCCAAATCCAGACCTAGCCCTCCCTAAACCGGCAACTCCAAACACACAATCCTGGACAAACTGCATTAATTCAAACCTAACATTTAGGACACAGCTCAGGCTGCAGCACAAAGTCAGTGCAGACAAACAATCCACAGGAGCCATGGGATTTTCTGCTCTTCCTGCAATGGCATTTATGGCTGAGCAGTTCAGAACGAGCCCTGAGCACACAGGACTGGAGAATAAACAAACTAAACAATGACCCCTGTGCTTGGCAGGGGCCTTGGGCATCCCAGGCCAGGCTATTGGCTTCTTTTCCCTTTTTTCACTGCAATTAACCTGGCACGGGGGACTTTTGAATCCATCCAGACAATGAGACATTTCCTGAACAGGTCCTCTGCATCAATGGGAAGTACAGAAAGGCTCAGTGCCACATTCAGAAACTCTTCAGCAAAGACCTTGGAAAAGCAAAGGTGGTGTGGGATTACCTGGAGCACCAGGGAACCAAAGTGAAGGTGGGAAACCAGCACACGGCAAACAGCTGCCACTGCTTCTCCAGTCACTCCAGGAAGCACAGCTTCCCTGGAATTTCATGCTCAGTATCTCTTCCAAGCTCAACAGGTGAACAAACAGGTACTCCAACATCTCCTTCCTCTGTACTTTGGGCAGCACCGACCCACCGGGAGGAACCGGAATCCGTGGGCAGATCTAAACATGGGACTCCCGCTTGCCACTCTCTCCACCTTTTCTCCAGCTTAGCCCTGGGCTGGGAAACAAACGACAACAAACATTTAAAAGACATCCTTAAAGTGTCTTGAGGATGCCCAGGCCCAGAAGAAAGCCCTTCCCACCAGCCCCTTAGTCTTTTCCCACTCTGAGGAGCTGTGGAAATGCACATCCAGACCTGAGCTGGACAGCCTGGGATGCTTTCTGCGTGCCGAACACCACGGCCCTGAGTGCCGGGAGCCTCAAGATGCTCTGGATGCAGCTCCCAGCCCCAGTGAGCCCTAGGGAGTTAAACCCAGCAGACACGAGAAGAGGAACCCCCTGTCCCTCTGGCTGACGCCGCTGCACGGGCAGGACCGGGGGCACTCCGGCGCAGGCCAGCAGAGTCAGAAGCTGTTGGCTTTGGCTGCTCAAGCACCAAAGCTTTTGGCATCGCTGGGGTGACTGCAACGGTTTTTCTTGTCCTAAAAGAGAGGAGAGAATGAAAATTAAGTTCACTGTGCTGCAGTAAGGGTTCCAGGGTTGCTGCGTTGTGCTGCTGTGGGGGGGAAAATGGTGTTGTTTCGAGTGGTGTTTAGAGTTAGGGCTGGTGCGAGGGTCAGTGCACCTTTTCCCTATACCCTGTACTCCTAACATCCACTGTGTACCTTCTGCCCTGTCTGAGGTGCTGTTTAGGGGGGAGTGGGGGTGAGGGGTGCTGCTACTGTACCCTAACCTGTACCCTGTACCCGTAACCTCCACTGTGTGCTCTCCATCCCTCAAGCACCTGCTTTGCCCCTCAGCCCATAATGTCTGTGCGGAGGGCTGGGCAGAGCCAGGGCAAGGACTGTAATAGGGTAGAGCGAGAAAAGGCAGAAATAAAGTGGGAAAGTAACAGAAATAGAAAAACAGAGAAATAGTGAGAAACAAACAGAAAAAAGAAGTGAGAAACGCAGCACTCATCCACCACACACACCCCCTTCAGCTTACACACAAACCCACCTTCACTCATCTCAACCGCTCCCTTCTGCCCCAGCTGGGGGCAAAATAAAACCCCAGCTGGGGGGTCTTTTATTCTAAATTTAAAAATTAGTTGAAAAAACAGAAAGGCAAAAATCACACACACAAAGTTAGAACCAGTCAACACAGACACAAAGATATGCTCTCACAGACAGACACCACTTCATCAACTTACACACTAACTGCAGCCCTTATTCAAAGCGCTCCCCTGAGGAAGATGCTTCAACACATCTTCCAACTGCCGCTCCTTGACATGGAACAGTAGATTCTGGGAAAAATCGGTAGCATTGGTGACTGCAGGGATCAGAATCCACCTTGGGGACCTGCAAGACAACGTGAGGCAAGTGGCTATCTGACAGCTAGGAGTTATTCGCACGCCGGGCCCATAAGTTTTCTACCCAAAACACCATAGAAAAGAGATGAACCATAACATCTTATAACTGTTCTACCTGACCGTGACCCTACGTGCCAGGGGCAGGGCAGCTCCAACCCTAAGTGGCGCTCAGACAAGGTGCGCCAAATATAAGCAAAGATGACGTGAGGACTTGAGATAACTCTCCAGAAGATTAATTCTGAAGGCCGATATGCTTGGAGGCGACAGAACCTACAGAGCTATCACAATCATGTGAGGAGAGTCTAATACACTCCGTATAGGAATCCAAGGGAATAGCATGTGAAAAGAAGGCACTACCAAAACTGAGAAAGAAGATGGATGAGAGCATCTTGTGAACTTCTTCTGGTCTCAAAGAGTAAAAATGTAAAGATGCTGGAATACGCCCAATCCGGGAAAGTACGTGAGTAGAGACCCCCACTGCCAATACAGAGCAATGCCTATAAAGCATCGAGACACCACAAAGCCCTATGACACAGAAGACAACAGACACAACATAACATTGACATAAACTACATAACACAGACAAGTTGAAACTGCTGGGCAGTTTCACTTCATGGACCCAGGATTCCAAGTGCAAGATGAGCCAGAGGGCCGATGGCGCCAAAGGAAAGAAGGCTCTAAATAGCACATGATGGTGAAACATAACTCCTTATCAGAAGTTAGTACCAAAGCTGTTAACAGGATGCTCAAGAAGCTCGGTAGGCCCAGAGAAGGAGGCAACAACTGCCATCCATAGAGAAGGACTCTGCTGCCAGAGGCCAAAGTGACATCGCAAAATGTGACCAACCAACAAGTGGCTGAGATCTGAGATGCACACGTGCTATGCTCAGAAGCGCACCACTGCAGCTACACCAACAAGCAGGTAAAATTGATACCGTGGCGATCGTGCCAGACCTGAAGGCAGGCTCCTCAGGCAAAAAGATGCACAATGACATCGAAACTCAAAGAAGGCAGATGACGTGAAGCTCGCAAGAACACAGAGATGAGTTGGAACTGCCCTGCCTGGCAAATGCTGGGGCGATACTGAGGAGAAACCCTCCCCCCGCCTTTATTTCCAATGGGCACATCCCACTACAGCCCTCTCCTCTAAGCTAACTTCAAATTGCCTCCTGATTACAAAGGTTTTTCCCTTCTCTCGACCACTGGTCCCAACACTTCACTCTCTGAAGACAGGTGGACAAAATCCATCCATGATGAAGAACATGTTGGCGCTGTGGACATCGATATGTTCTTTGCAGTCCGCTTCAGCAGATGTCAAAGATGGAGAACAACGAGAAAATTCAGACTGTGACAACACATGCCAGAAGAGACCCCTTCTGCAACGCCCCTCTCCCTCGTAACTGCTGAGGCTTATTGCTTACCTGCTGTTTCCAAACTTCAGCTCTGCAGCTGCTCATAGTACCTAAGACAACAAAACAGAAAACGTGACTATCGCCCTTGAGAAGAGCAATCCCCAGGCTACTCCACACCACTGCCCTGGACTCAGCTCAAATCTTCATCCAACTCTGGAGGCGGCCAGGACAATACCTGCAAAGTGAAAAGGTACACGCTCAACGCGCCGCCATGTACCACTCGCCTGTTAGTTGCCCCCACCTAAACACCAACTCAGCCACTCACCTCTGTTCCTTGGCATGCCTAGGGCAGTGGCAGCACCTGCAAAGAAACAAAGCAAGAAAAGCCTGCTGAGAGAGTGTGAAACCACAACCTACCCGCTCTGATTGAAGTTGCGCCCACCTGGCCTCTGGGGCCAGGAGATCGTGCAAGTGGATCACCTGAAATGGACAAACAACAATAGATGCTTAGAGCTGAACCAGAAATTGACACCCAAGCAATAACAACTCCTTCTGTCCACCAGTCACAGCTCACCTCGCTCCATTGACAGTGATCATTGATATCCAGCATTACTTCCTAAAAATAAAAACAAAGAACAATGCTGTAATATAGCCACCACTTACACTCACCCTGCAAAGATGAACAGTGACTGACCTTCCTGTGGGAACCCACTCACCCGGTATGGGGCACTCCGCCACAGATTTAGTCCACCTGCATCTGAAAGAATGTTATGACAAAAGTCAAAGTCCTGCGTGGTAACAGCTCCAGATCTTGAGTCAATTTAGGAATATCATCTAGAGTCCAACTACACCCTACATTACAGATTTCAAGTCCCCGGGACACAACTCTCCCGGCAATCGCATACATAAGGCTGTTGACCGGGAGGTGAGGGATGACTGCAAAACTACAGCCTCAACGGGCCATGGCAATTGAGAAATTAACCATACAGTCTTAGTCCTGTTACACCTACACGCCAGACTGTGCAGCGGGGCAGAGCAGCTCTGGGCCAAATGCACACAGACACTCATTACACAGGAGATGACAAAAGAGGGGATATAACAAGGAGAGAAAACTCCTGACAAGAAGAATAACCGCAAGAACTGAGAGAATGCAGAATGAGATGACCTAGGTGAGACCAATAGTGAGCCAATGAAGCTCAAAGAACCCTGGGCGAAGGTGCTAAAAGGACTTATTCCAAGAATCGCCTGCCAAAACTGCGAAGATGGATGCCTAAGAATCATACGGTCAGAATCCTCTATCTCTCTGCATTCTTACACACCCTAATCTGCTATAATGGACTGTTGCACTGCACAGCTGTTGATACAGCTCAGAACAAGACCATAAAAGATATCCAACTCAACACTTCTAAAGAGAGATGCAATTCCGATACATGTTGGAGCTCACAAGTCAGAGGTTGGACGGTATCAGCACCGGGCTGAGGAATGCAGAGATCAGAGATGCTAAGGATGATGCACAGCATTTCCTATAAGCCCCTCAAAGGGGTAAGACAAAAGACAGGGAATTCACGATAGACAAGTGACACAACATGCACCAGGACTGCTCTGCCCCGCACACCTTGGCGTGGTGATCAAAAGCAAGACTTTCCCTTTATGTGGCCTAAGGGGCTCCTTCTTGGACATCCTCATCTCCAAAGATGATTCAAAAATCCCTCCCAGTGAGCCCTGACCCGACAGCACCCCGCTTGCACCCCCTCCATAGATCATCGCCCCCGACTTATCTCTTGGACATCCAGGGATGCGAATCTGCGTCAGGCACAACAGAAGGCCGCCTCACCGTCCGGGAAGTTCCTGCCGACACCAGGCTGTTCTCTCTTAGTCAGCTACAATAAAGAAAATCAAACACCAATGCATGAACTTAGTGGCATGTCAACCAAAACCCAACAATTGCTACTCACTGTCTCCTAAGGAGGCCCAGTTCTCTGGGCTGAGTGCTTTGGTCACGCTCAGAGGCTGACACTGTCATCGCAGGATATACCTGGGGTAAGAGGAG
This sequence comes from Platysteira castanea, assembly GCA_013397175.1. Lineage (NCBI taxonomy): Eukaryota > Metazoa > Chordata > Aves > Passeriformes > Platysteira > Platysteira castanea. The sequence goes on from VYXC01011461.1 coordinate 5,563, forward strand.
ACAAGGTGATGTGGCATTGCTGAAACTTGAGGGGACCCTCGCTCCTCCTCCCTGCCTCCCCGACTCGCCGGAACTCCTCGGCCATTACCAAAGGCTACCCAGACAGCACTTTCAAATGGAAAAGGTAAAGGCTTCATAGCAGAATCCTGTAATATTTCTGGAGGGCTCATGAGGGCAGTTTGAGGCCAGGGAACTGGGTCCAGTGGCTGGGTAGTGATAGGTTTTGGCCTTGGTAGGTGTAATACAAGTGGATTGTCTAAAACACACAAATGAAAACAGGTGCTTAGAGCTGTGCCAGAACTTGGCACCCAAGCAATACCAATTGTTCTGTCCATCAGTTGCTGCTCACCTCATTCACTTGACTTTAACTTCTGATATCTGGCTTTACCTTCTAAAAATAAAGACAAAGAACAATCCTGTAACATAGTCACCATTTACACCTTCCCTGAAAAGCTGAACGATGATGGACATCTCCAGGGCGAAGGGGTAAAACAAAATGGAAAGGCACGTACCCACGTAGGGTCCAAAGGTGTCACATTGCCACGGTAGTTTCCATCTGAAACCGCTCGACCATGACCTCTTTCCTCAAGGGTCTCCGTCATACTAGACCGGCAGTTGGAATGCTGCAGACCACCTGTAAAATACAAAAAAAGCCAAAGGATGCTTATTAGTTAGTTTCATTACTAATACAGCAACTCCAGTAGCATCTACTTCTGTGCTGGAATCAACACTCATCTCAGTTGCCAGTACTCATCTGGCTCATGGTCCCCCCAGTGCTGATACCCAGCTGTACTGAGTGCTTCGCATCTTCAAAACGAAACAAAGCCGAACGATGAGGTAAACGTGGAGAAGAAAGTCAGGCCATCGCTCAGATGTCAGGTGCCAACCCATCTCACCACCATGCTACTCTGGCCTCCTGTTTTCATATCAGGTTTACATCCTATCCCTCTGCAAAAGAATTATTCATCAGTCACCCAGACACACAGGGAAAGCTTAACCTTTCTAAAGCTCTCATTTGTCAAAGGAAACCACCTAGGATTGACAACAGCATCCATTAATACAAATGACTAGAAAACTACAGGACACTGCTGTACGGCTCCCACTGTCTCCACCCAACCCTGTACAGATCGGCCACAGTTGCTCCATCCGAGGTGTGGCTCGGGTGGATAAGCAAAGTAAAAGGTTACCCATGAAGTCTTCTTTCTACTCCACCTACCCCCCAGTCTACTCCACAGGGCAGAGCAGTTCCAGGCTAAACACAAACTCAAACAACACATTGTGCTACAAACAGTGTGACACAAGGATGATAATAAAAGCTCCCAGCAAGAAGAGTAACAGTAAGGACTGAGACAACGCCAAAAGATATGACCGATGGTATGGCAATGGTGGATGGAGAAGGCTCGAAGGAGCAGATGACAAGACTGTAACAGAGTGACCTGTTACAAGAACTGTCGATCAGGATGATCAAGATGGCTGTGAAACAACGCTATGTTCAGAATGCTCCCCACATCCTTACAATCTTACCAGCCCCAGAACAATACAACTCACAGCTGGAAAGGATGGATGGCAATACAGCTGGGAGCAAAGCCTCAAAAGACATCTGACTCAATGCTTCTAAGATGCGATAACAAGATGTGGCTGAGCCCATGGGTAAAAGAATGAACAATATCAGCATCATGCCGAGAAGTGCGAATGTTTGAGAATCTAAAGAGGATGGCTGACGCTTGCAATAAGGCCCTCGAGGGGAAAAGGCAGAGATACCTGATCCAAGGGATCCCAACAGCACACTAGACAACGCAACACACTAGACAGCACAACACACACTGGAACTGCTCTGCGCTGCACACTCTACAGTTGCAATCAAAAGCAGAGCTGCTACTTCCAGCTGTCCTAAAAAACCCCTTAGAGGACATCCCCTTCCCCTACACTAATTTTTAAAGCTTTGCTACAAATTTCCCACCTGCTACCCTGCTACCATCCCATCTCTGGGTCATAGCCCCCAACTTACCTTTTCGATGACCGGTGGCATGAACCCCCATTGGACACAAACTGAGTCCACCCTGGCTGTCTTGGACAGCCCCATGATCACTAGGTTAGTCTCCTAGTCAGCTACAAAAAAAAAAAAAAACCAAAAAAAAAAAAAAAAAAAAANAAAAAAACACAAGTTTAGTGGCAAGTGAGCCAGATCCCAACAATTCAGCTACCTGCCATCTCCTAAATACACCCAGGTGCTCAAGTGTCTGGTTTTGTCCCAAGTCAAAGGCTGTGGTTTTGTTATGATGAACACCTGGGTCAGCAAGAGACAAAGGGGCATTTCTATGAGTACAGTGGATGCTTTTGCATGCCTTAAGACACGGATATGCATCTGCAGCACTTGTAGGAAAGTCTTAAGGGGTCCCTGAACAGAAACCATTTCCCACCATGCTGCCTTCAAAACCTCTTCCAGCAACTCCTAGCCCAGTACCCTGCTCATGCCCCCTCTCCCAGTCACAGTCCTCAACTTACCTATTGGAAGCATCAATTTCAGACATTATCTTTGATGTGGGGCTTGTCCCTTTTGTGATATGATTAATCTCCTGAAAGAATTTGAAGCTTCACACTCAACAGAATCTCACATTCCAGGAAACTAGAATGCTTATTTAAAAAAACAAGAACAAAAATGGAAGCTACAAAAGCACCTTACCATGCCTGAACACTCACCCAAAATTGTGAGCTTAAATACTCCCTGTGTTGAAGACTATCTTCTTCATGATGTCTTCAAAGCCTTTAATACTTTAGATACCAAAAGCATCTACTAACAAAAAGATGGGATAACCTGAAAGACCCCCTTTACTAAAATAGGAGGAGAGCTCTTATCTCACTCAACCCCACAGAAGAAATAAATTCCTCTGCCGAGGGCTGGGGTTAATATACCCCCACCTGGGCCCGCCTCTTGTTCCCACAACGCCCGGGAAAAGGGAGGTGGCAAATACCACAAGGTATAAAAGCTCTCAGAGGCAGTCTAGCTGCTTGGTTCCTCTGACTTAAATTCAAGGTGAGTATGAGGCTGTACAGAGAAGGAAACTCTTTAGGGGAGATGGTGCACCTTCTTTCTTGCTACAATTCTATTAAGCATAAAGAGTGGAGACTGGGTAAGAAATAAAAGTTTGTGTTTTAGTGGCAGAGGTAGATAAGTAGAGTAACTAGTTGTTAATCTACATAATTGTCCCTTAGTGATTGCTCAGTAGTACTCCATATGTAACTAAGTAGGGTGGAGAATAATAGTAATTACATGAATGATATGATGCTTATTGGTACTTCTAATTAGAACTATGTATGTTATTAAAAAAATAAGGAAAAGAACAGATTCCTGGGTAGTATTAGGGCTGTGTATGTGCTAGGCTTGCTCCTGTACAAGATATTTGATACTGGGACATAGGTAGAAGTGTCCTGAAATGCAGATTTAAACCCTAAAGTACTGAAAAAGGGGGAGCTTCCTTCAACTAACTCCCTTAAAATGAGGGAACAGCAGGTGTTCACCTCCACTTAGATTAATACAGGGGCAAATAAATGGCTTCTCTCCTTTAATTTAATCTCCTAAACTATTAGAAAAAGAGGGGTTTTCCTCACTTTAAATCTCTCAAATGATGGAGAAAGGAGGATTTTTCTCCTCAATTCAAACCCTTAAAAAGAAGGGACAACTGGGCTTCCCTCCCAGTTTAAACCTTAGGATGATGGAAATGTAGGAGTTACCCTTAATTCAAACCCATAAAATAGCATCAAGGTTTTCCCCTTCCATTTAAACTGGAAAATGGGGATTCTTTGTCAATTGATACCCCTAACAGCATGGAAAAGGTGGGGTTTCCTTCAACTGATGTTATTATAATTGCAGGAGAAGAAGATTCCCCCTCAAGTTGAACACTGACAATTATGGAAGTGTTTTCCCTCAATTTAAACCCCTTTTCTCCTAGTAACTCCTCTCTTTCCCGGGGGGCTCTGGGGAGGGACTGACAAGCTGAAAGAAGAAAAGTTGAGAGTTTCCCCCTGGGATCCCACATGCTGCCCTGCCTGCTCAGGTGCTGCCCCTTGGCATGAGGGTTTTTCCCTGTGTGTTTTCTTGAAGCGATGTTCTGTGCCCAGGTGCATTCGGTTGCTCCCCAGGCCCTGCTGGATGCTCCAACCATCGTTTCTGGAGGGACACAAGATGGCTCCATTGGCCCCTCTCAACTAGCAGCTCCCTGCATAGGTGTGCCCAGGTAATCCTCTAAAAGCAGCCTCTGGCAGGAGCTGCCTCCTCCTCATTCTTGCTGGTCACACCTGGGGCTGCTGCACCTTAGAGTGGGGGGGTGAGGGGCAGAAAGATCCTGCTGGTCGTTTCCCTCCCTTGCATAGCCCATTGTCTGCCCCTGAAACACTGGGGTGCTGGGCCTTCCTTTCCGTGGAAAAGAACAGGCCTTCTCACGTGCCTGTGGCCAAAACTAGGATTCTGCCTCCCAACTTCCCTGTGCCCTAGGTTTGCAATTACCGAGGAAATTCCCCCCAGGTCGTAAGTGATTACCAGTTATTTTTCCTCTATAATCATTACCAACTTGTGTTTCTGTTGAAGCGTTTGAGGCATCCCTTAAGGGGTCAGCGGTTTGGCCAGGTTGTTTATGGCTAATCCTGACAGGCCTGGACCAAACCCGAGTACCCCCATCACTGGTCCACCCTGAATTTCAGTGAAATATTAATACAGTTTATGAGAACTCCCTTTGCCTGCTACTCAGTCTTTCCCCGTGCATCCAGGGAGCAGATGTGCTCCATCCTTTGTTCCCAACTGCAGTTCTCACAGACACAACCTAAGCAGAAAACTACAAGTGTTTGCTTTTAAAGTAAAATTCTTATTACATCTGGCTAAACAATCAAAATTAACACAAAGATTGATGGTCATCAGGGGAAAGCTTTTCAAAGGAGAAAATAGCCATTTTGGTAGCACAGATCCCATTTTGACAATATTGAATTCTTTTGGGTTTGAGAATCCTGCCCATCTAAAAGTTAGTATTTTGCAATTTGATCTTTTGAAACTGGGCCATTTTGATATTTTGGAACTTGATATTCTGGTATTTTGAAAAGGAATTATTTTGGTATTTTGGAACTTGGTGTTCTGGTATTTTAAAACTGGGTTACTTTGGTATTTTGGCATGTGGTGTTCTGGTATTTTGAAACTAAGGCTTTGAAACCTGGTTTTCTTTGACATTTTGAAATTTGGTTTTCTATTATTTTGGAACTAGGTTATTCTAGTATTTTGGAACCTATTTTTTTTTAATGGTTTTTGGGTTTTTGTATTTTTGTAGGGAGTTTTTTCGTATTTTTGTCATCTGGGGGTTTGGTGTTTTATTACCTGTTACTGGCAGGGATCTGGGACACCCTAGGTGAGCCTCTTGGCTTTATTTGCCTTCCTTCACTAAAATTAATCTGGCACAGGAGCTGTTAAATTGTGGACTATACAGTGAGAGGCTTCCTGAAACAGAAATAAATTCCAGCTGCAGTAAAGCCCACGGCCATATTGGCAAACCCATCAGCAAAGCCGTTGGAAAAACAAAGGTGACATGTGGTGACCTGGAGCTCCAGAGGACCGAGGCAAAGGTGGGGAACCAGCAGGCAGTGAACAGCTTCCACTGCTTCTCAGTCCAGCCCCTACTGCAAGTGCGGCTTTCCTGGAATTTCATGTCCAGTGTGTCTCTTCCAAGCTCAACAGGTGAACAAATAGGTACTCCAGGATTTACTTCCTTTGTACTTTGGGCAGCTCAGACCCACTGGAACCCAAAGGCAGATTTTAAAACGGTCCTTCATCCCACTCGCCGCTGTCTCCACATTCTCCTTCCAGCAGGATGCAGGTACTACTCCCCAGAGGCAAGAAAACCGCCCTTCAGTTGAATACAATGCCTGCCTGAAAAAAACAGGACACTGGGAGCCAGCAGCAATTCCTCGGTGCTTCTGCTCACAGCTATTTTCCTTCTGCCAAGGCGATTCCTGTGTGATTTTATCTTGACAAATGTTTTTTTGGTACAGACTCAGTGGAATTTAACCTCATAAAAATCATCTGCCAAGACTTAATATTAACCCAGGAGTTTCAGTACAGCACTGCACAACTGGGATTCCAGCTACTGTACAAGCTGTGAGAAGCAGTGAACAAACCAGGACCTTACAGACAAGTTAGCGGCACCTGTTCATCCAGCAGCAGCCGCACCGCGCGCCGTCGGGGTTATTCGATAGGAGCCACAGGCGCGGCCGGGACACAGCCGGCCCAACCGCTGCCTGTCCTCTCCCGCCCGTCCTCGACGACGCTGACCCCCCCACCCGTGCCACCGGGAAACGCCGCGGGAAAGCGCGCTAAAAGCGTGGGATCGCTGTCGGAGTCGGGTTCAGGGAGCCAAATCACGCCTAAGACGCGGGGTCCATACGCGGTACCGCACCAAAGAACGTGACTTGGCCGAAAGTGGCTTCTGCCAGCACCCAAGATGGCGGGTAAGGCCGGAAGTCACGTGACACCGGGCCCAGTGTGGCGGGTTGTTCAAAACTGGGTTCTGCCAGCACCCAAGATGGCGATGGGTCGAAAGTCACGTGACGGCACACCACACATGGCGGCATCTGTCCCTTTGGGGTACAGTCGAAATGGCATCGCGGAGCGACTTTACTCCTCAGAAAGGCGTCTATTCGCCTGCCTGAACGCGACTGCGACCCCGCGGTTTCAGCGGTGTTTCCCGGTGTGGGGACACGGGTGGTGGAGTCAGTGGCACCAGGAGCGGGCGGGAGGTGCGCGCGCGGTGGCGGGCAGCGGCGGGGCGAGCTCTGTCCCGGCCGCGCCGCGCGGCTCCTGCCGAGAACCCCCGGAGGCAATCCGAGGCACCTCAGCAGGGCGGGGGGAGTGCAGGGGCCGTGGGGATGACGCAGCGGGCCCCCGGGATAGGGGCGGGGCCTGCGGTTCCGCCCCTGCCCGGCCCCGTGTCCGCCAGAGCGTACCCCGCGACGCAGAACACGGGGGTCTCTCTCCTTCGGCCGCCCTGTTCCTGCTGTGCCAGCAGCAGCAGCTGCGCCAGGAACGGGGAAAATCCCCTTGGCTTGGGCAGCTGGGGAGTCTACCTCCGAAACTCCGCGCTCTTCACTAAAGACCGTTGAACCACACGAGCGGCTGCGGGTACTGGGCTTGTTCAGCTGGAGAAGAGATTGAGCTGAGAACTCTTTAGGGGTCTGCAGCTTCCTCCCGAGGCGCAGCTCTGATCTTTGCTCTCTGTGACCAGTGATAGGACCCGAGGGAGCAGCTGGAGCTGTGTCAGGGGAGGGTTAGGCTGCATATCAGAAGAAGGTTCTTCCTCCAGAGGGTGGTGGGGTACTGACTAGGCTCCCCAGGGAATAGGCACGGCCGCAAAGCCGGCAGAGCTCCAGGAGCGTTTGGACAACGCTCTCAGGGATGCACAGGGTGGGACTGCTGGGGTGTCTGTGCAGGGCCAGGGGCTGGACTGGATGATCCTTGTGGGTCCCTTCGAACTCGGCATATTCCACGGTTCTATTCCATGACTGCTGTCGGGAAGACACCAGCTCCAGTGGGCTCCCACCTGACCCGACGTGCTGTGAGTATCGCAGTCCTTTGCCCAGCGCGGTGACTCAGTGGTGGCTCAGTCCGCCCGGCTGTTCCTGAGCCTGTCCCTTGGGTTTTGCTCCTCATAATAATCCCGCAGCGGGGCTTGGGGCTGCCTGCGTTCAACGCGCGCCCCGGTTTGTTTGAACCACGGCTGTCTCCCACCGCGGCCCCAGCGCCCGCCCCCCCGTCACCTCCCTTCCGGGGCGGGCGGCGCAGTGCGGAAGGACGCGGGGCCGGGAGGAAGCGGATCCCGCCGGCTCCGCGGCACCGGGCGGGGCGGGCGGACGGTGAGCGAGGCGGTACCGCGGGGCCGGGACGGGGGGCCGGGGGGCTCGTACGGGCTCGGGCGCCAGGCGAGATGGAGCGGGCGCTGCCAGGCGTCTCCCGCTGCGCTGTGTGGGAAGTGCCGGCCCGGCGGTGGGAGCCCCGCGGCTTGGCCGTGCTCTGAGCCCGCCCGGGCGCGGAGGGGTCGAGGAGAGGCCGGAGCGGGAAGTGCGTGTCCGCTCTGGAGGTCAGGGAGCTGCCAGGAAGGGAGGGTAGAAAGCCTCGCTCCAGACGCTCCGCAACAATCCTCCTTCGCTGCGTTTTCCCGAGCCGCAGCACGGGAAATTTGGCTGCTCTCGCATTTATTTACGATTTGTTGCAGTGTGCGAGTTTTTATTAAGACCTCGCTCGTGTGTGGCTGACGGGCAGCGTCACCAGTACGACACTGCGATGTCTCAGCTGCCGCAGGGCAGGGTTTAAATCCAAGCCAAACCCTGCTTTCGTTTAAAAAAGGGGGGGAAAAAAAGCCGAAAATGGGTTGACATTTTTGTACGATTCTTTAAAATAGCTTGACGGCTTCAGTATTTAAAATATGCTGTCCTTTTGTACAAGGTCAGAATTAGTAAAATAGATCTAAAAATTGAAGGCTGCCCCTCAGCTTTTGGCACTAGTTTACCATGGAGGTGGTTGCTGCTCTTCCATATTGCTGGTAGCTGGAAAACCGCCTTTTCTTTTTTTTATTTCCCTAAGAAGGAATCCTTTTTATTAACTATTGGGAAAGAAATTGCTTTAAACTAAAAGGGAGTAGGATTAGATTTAGATATGTTCCCTGAGAAGGTGTTGAGGCCCTGGCACAGGTTGCCCAGAGAAGCTGTGGCTGCCCCATCCCCGGGAGTGTCCAAGGCTGGGTTGGACGGGGCTTGGAGCAACCTGGGATACTGAAATGTGGCCCTGCCCATGGGCAGGGGGTGGAATTGGATGAACTTTAAGGTCTCTTCCAACACAAACCAATCGGGGATTCTGCAAAATTCTAGTTGTCTCCAAGAAACTTTTAAATAAATCCATATTTTGAAAGGTGTTTCTCTGGGTGGTTCTGGTTTTGAAACACTATTACGTCATCTTTAGATAATCCCTGAAGTTGTTTTAGAACACAGATAAACTAAGTCTCATGAGGTAGAAAGATGGAGCAGGGATTTTTGTTGTTTGTTCTTGTTGAACATATAAAATCCCTAGGAAAGGACGTGAGTCAAACCCGCTTTGCGGGAGGTGTCTGGAAGCACAGATAAGTTTCAATAATATCATCTTGTGTTGGACAGGGCTGCCTGTGATCGAGGTAAAATGGCTTTCAGTAAAGGATACCGTGTCTATCACAAGCTGGATCCACTTCCCTTCAGCGTGATCGTGGAAACCAGAAACAGAGAAGAATGTCTCATGTTTGAGTCTGGAGCTGTGGCTGTCCTCTGTAAGTTGATCTGTTTTGATAACTACAGTGTTAGAAAGGTGGCAGACTTGACATTGTGTGAGCTATTTATTTTTGGAATGTAAAGAAGAAACTGTTCTCTTTTCCTATTTGCTAATGGAGAGGCTTCTGATTTAAATGAGAAAAGAAAGAGATATTTTCTTATCTGCATCTGTTGAGAGAGAGTTTTACACATTTAATTACATTTTATTATGCATGTATATTTTCATGTCCGCTAAATTTTCTTGTAATAGCTTCCAACAATGTCTTATTTCTTTGGTTCTGAAAAACTCCATTTTGAATTCATGAGAACTCATTTACAAGCTAATTCTCTGTGTCGTTTCATAATAATAGATTCTATATTCTTAAATGTTATATCACAATTTAGTTTTGTCTCATTTTGTATGATTTTTGATGGCTTTTTGGTTTTTATTATTTGGTTTACTTTGTCACTGTATTTTTAACCTACTCGAGACTCTCTATTGATTTTTCTCGTAATAAAATGAGTAATATTTGGAGCAAAGTGTCTTGCATTACAAAGTTATTTTTGCATGTTCTAACTGAAAAATGCATGAGATATTTCCCCTAAATTTTTGGCACCCCTTTTTTTTTTTTTTGTTGGAGGGCACTAAAATGAGAAATGCATAAGAGAACCATAAGGCCTATACATAGGCTTTTGAAATATATAAAATTATAAAATATGTTTGTGTTCTTTAGGAAGTAAAAGCACCGTGTTGCACAGTGTTTCTGAGCTTGATTTTGGCTCTTTTATAGCAGGTTTTCATACCATGGAAGTAGTTTTCTCTTTAGCTAGCACCTGTTGGAGGTCTGGCACTGACTGATGTGGTTGCTGGAGCTGTATGATGGTCCAGGTGAACAGTGGGTGCTTCTCCTATTTTTGAAATTCTTTTTTTTTTCTGGTACAGTTTCATCTTACTATGTATTTAAGTAATCTCCTTGACTTTGGTAGGAGTATCCGTAAGGCACTGTAGTGTGGATTGGGAATAAGCATCCAGTCGTAAAGGTAGTGAACAGGTTTAGTGCAAGCCATAAAATGTTTTGAAGATTTGTGGAAAAGGTTGTTTTAGCCTGTGCTTAATAATTACAGGACTCGCTTAAGCTACTTTAGGGCCAACAGATGAAAAATTATTTGTTCCTGAAGGTTATGCTCAGAAAGGGCAGTAAGTCACTTCTTGTGCTGGGATGCACTGCAGGCACCTGGATAATTGTCCTTCCCTAAACATAAAACCCACGTTAAAGTTATTGCCCTCTCCTCTGCCTTCTTGTTACCAAACAGAGGAAGCCAGACCCGAAGGAAGTTCGAAAGCCTCTCTCCTCTTGGGTTCTGTACTTAGTGATAGCTTGTTATTAACCTGCAAAGCACTGTCCCTGGAATTCTAATTGGAAGGTTACATCATAGGAAATGTTCATACTCAGCTGGAAGTAGTCACTGAGTAATGTTTTCAGTAACCTTAATCAGGAAGCTGCTTACTCTTTCTCTGTCTGGTACATGGGCATAGTTTTCCAATGAATGTTGGAATGTGTGGATTTAGCACTGGCATCTTTCTTTAATTCCCTCTATTTTATTTCCATTTAATTCCCTAAATTCTTTAGGTACTGGTACTTTTCTTAATGCTTGGAAGATGACAATCTTAAACTGACAGCAGAAAATGCCCAGAAGGTTCCCTAGGTCAGGTTTTTTTTCTTCTCTTTTCCTGTTTGCTGTTCCGGTCTGGTATCGGCTCTTTTTAATGCATATTTAAAGGAGTGCAATTATTAGTGCCCGGGGAAGATTTGTGAAGGGCCACTTCTCCATCTCACTAGTCATGTCACAGAATCTAGCCAGAAGATTCCAGTCTGTAGCTGTACAAACTACCAGGTATTGGTACAAATGATAGACGAAGTTAACGAAATACTGTCCCTTGGGGAAGATTTCCTGTGTTTGTAAAATATGTGTGAATAGATAGAAAAATGGTCAGATCAAGTTTATATCAATTTAAATCCAGGAAGCATCACTTTAAACTGTAGAAAACTTCTGGGTTTTGGTGATGGTGTTACCACTTTTTAGACTACAGAAACCGACAGTACTGACCTCAAAACTGTTAGACATTTTTCCAAATATTTTAATAAGTACTGGAGATTAAATAAGGTATTTAACCTTATACCTGATCATAGTTCTTACCTGTATGTAGAATGCCTAATATATGCACAGCCTAGTGAAATACACTTTAGCATTAAACCTGATTTGTGGGGCTCAGTTCTGAGAGCCTTAGTGAAATGGGCCGCCTGGAATATCCACATACAGATATTTGGCTTTGAAATGGGTTAAGAGAAAGGAGTGAAAGCTTACTGGTCCTTTAAATGTCATCTTAAAGGAAGCGCATCTGTCGTTTTGTTGAGGGAAGGATAACTGCATTAACTTTCCTCCCCTGTGCCCTCGGTGAGGCACTGCAAGATGATTCAGAGGATTTAGTTCAGCCTCGGTTGCAAACACTGCACAGCTCAGATGGTGGGTGATTTTCAGTGTATGTGCCATGTACTGTTCCAGTCAGCCAAGTTGGAGGGAAGCAAGGAGAGGGGTCAAAGGGATAGTTCAGAGTTGGTGGTTGTGTAACTGGTCAGTCTGATCGTGGGAGCAGCCCAGGCCATGCTTCTGCTGGAAGTGTTCTGTGTGGATTGACTAATGTTGCTGCAACCAAAACACCTGAGCAACACTTCGCTTTCTTTGTACATTTAACACCTCTTTGGTCAGCACAGCCCTGGTATCAGGTTAGTCCGAGACGCTGGACTCTGAGGGGATCCTTCTCAAACCCTGGTGAGAGTACCTGGGTTTAAGTGTTGCCAGCTTCACTGCTGATTTGTTTAGAATTTAGTGGGAGGGTGTCATAGGTCTATTTTTCTTATCTTCCATATGAAATAGGCAGTATATTTATTCTTTGAAATAAGGCTCTCTGAGATGTCTTACCCGGAAAGGTTTCCGTGACTGGGCAGGAGTGTGTTCTCTCTCCCTCTTCCTGCTGGTGAGTCATCCCAAAACGAGTGGGAAGCTGTCTTTACTCCTGTCGCCTGCCGTGGGGAACATTCTGTCTGGGAAAACACTGAGCCGTGAGCACACCGAGCAGGAGCATCGCGCACATCCTTGGACTTCGGTGTCAGAGGAAAGCCGAGGAGAGAGCAGGTGTGAGCAGGAGGAGGCACAGTGCCCACCTGCGCTCTCTGGAGCTGAAGTAAGAGCTGTAGTAACCTGTGTGCAGCAGGCACCCTGGTAGCTGTTCACTGCCATGGTTAGCAGTGCTACTCAGACCACTTCTTAGTAGGAAAATTCTTCCATGCATTTAAACCAGGGTGGTCTCACCAGGCCTTGAAAAGCAATCTGGCAGCATCCCCTCATCCCCAGCATCCTGAGCTGAGCCAGTACTAGGGGTGTGTCAATAAAAGAGGTATCAAAAGTAATAAAATAGTTCTTTGGTTGGTTAATTTAATAAATGAAAGTGGTGACTCCATTCTGATTTTAATGTCACCTGTGTGGTAAATTTAAGTGTTAGCTTTAATTTCAATACCAAAAATTTAACTGTCCTAATTTGACAAAACCCTTGAAAACCTCAAAACCAAATTGTGTTCATAATTTTTTTCAGATTTTTTCAGATTTTTGAGATTCTAAATCTTTTAAAGTGACAGTAGGGTGGACTTTTTCTCGTCTAATGTAAGTGAGAAGTCTTGGGTCTGAAGGAAATGCACGTAATTTCAGGATTGTAGTTTTGTTTCCAGCTCAGAGTCCCATATTCTGCCTGGGAACTGTAGCCACTAACTTGAAATGTGTTGTCTTGTGGCCCCCTGTGAGCCCTCCAGCAAGAGAACCCAACCGTAGAAAGCCTACATGGTGATTTTTAATGTGATCTGAGCCTTTTAATTGTTAAAACTGGGAAACTGATTTCTGGATCTGAAATGAAGCATTGCATCAGATTATCCTGAAAACGAACTTGTTGATAGTGTTCCATCTGGGTAACACTGGGAAGGCTGATATATTCCCTTCAAAATAATTGAATTGGTCACCTTTCTTAAATGACTCTGTGATTGATAAAGTGTACTTATTACAGATGACATTTTAAAATGCTGTTACCTGTTAATCCTTATTAAATACTGACTTGAAATTTTGTTGTTTTTCTCTTGACACTGTAAACGGGGCTTTCTGGCTTTCTTCAGAGATACATTACAAATTGATTTGAAAATTACTTCTTAAGTGTTGTGGGTTTGTGGAGTTTTTTGTTAGTTCGGTTTAGGTTTACTTGGTATTGCTTAGTGATCATGAAAGGATAAAATTTTTTCCATTTTTGGAGGACTAAGGGTAGGGGTCTGTAGGACTGGTACCTTGGGCTTCTGGAGAGCAGACTTTGGCCTGTTGAGGAGACTGGATAGAATCCCTTGGGAAGAGAATGGAAAGGAGCATGGTGTAGCTGTGTCTTCCTGATTTCATCTTGGTTTTCAGAAGTTCCTAGTGTGTTTTCTTGATGTCATAACACTCCTGACCACAGAAAGTTCTTTGTTGTACACTGCCCCGAAAGCAGAAGCCCGGGGTTGGTGGGCATGGACTAGGGCAGGATGGAGGAAGGGATGCCATATTTGACATTTTCCCATGTGAATTTTGGCCTTAAAAAAAAAAGGAGGTGGGAAAAGTGCAGGCAGTGTGAGATAGAAACACTTAGGTGATCGCTGTGGAAAAGCTTTGAGTTCACATTGAATTAGGTCCAATGTAACTGAAAACATGGCATAAAATGCTTTTGGTTGGTTCTTGGGCACTTTAAGAAAATAAGAATTGGCTAGCCACGGTAAGTTTATTTTTATTCAGTTGGTTGCTTTTGCAACCCTTTGCTGCTTTATTAGCCTTTGTTGGCCTTTCTTGTTGGTCTGAATTTGCAAAGCCCATGTTACTTAATTTACTTTGGGCATATACTTAGAGGCTTAACGAGGATATCCAGCATTCTCTGCAATGGAAAAAGAGAATAAATCCATAGAAGACAGAAATGCATTGTTCTGGCATGTCATTAAATCCCAGCAGGCACCTTTAAGAAAAATCCTGTGAGAAGTTTGAAACGAAGCCTGATCTTTCCATAGTAATTTCAAATGTGGAGGAAGAACACGGCAGCTTTCTGGTTATGGAAAGCTGAGTTTAGAAGAGTACATTGGCATCTTTAAACTCTTTCTAAAAAACAGATTGAAAGAACCAGGGTCTGAAATTTAGAAGTTCTTTTCCAGCCCAGTGGTTTTCTGGTTTAGAAAAACAGTTTGGTGATGCTGACAAAATGTTTTTAGGTTGTCTGCAGGTTCTTAACACTTACCCTGGGTGACGACTTTAGAAATAAATCCTTATGCTGCTATAACTGTTTTTATTACATCTGTATTACAGGAATATTAGTGCAATAGATATCAGTGCAATAAAGTAAAGAAACTTTTTAAAAATCCACTTATTAAAACATTGAATGGGGATGGATTTCAAGCTGTGGTTAAATAATTGTTTCATCTATATTAAATTGTCTGATCCACTTTCATAAAAGAGCTGGCGGGTATTTGAACAGACGGGGTAGGCTTGTGCACAGGCAGAGCTATACTAAGCTTAGAGAATACTTGTTAGGAAGAGCAATTCTAAGTAAAATAGAGCTTTTTTTATTCTAAATAAAATATAGGTTTTATTCTACACGACATGGCTAATGTGAAAGAGAGAGAGCACAGCAGAATGCCAAGGCAATAAGCATTTTGATTTACTCTTCTTCGTGTCATATTCTGAGATTTTTAGTGCCAAAGCAAAATGGTGCTGATTCTTGGTAACCGTGGAATCTTCATCCCCGTGGATCCAGTGGCAAAACTGGAATTGTCGGGCTTGCCCTTCCGGTGCAGTCTCGGTGACGATCAAAAGCTTGGGATGGGTGGGATCCTGCTGCTCTGCAGCATCTCTCAGCTGGCTCTGCAGCCAAGCTTGGGGGCCTGGCTGTTCTAGTGCTGATGAAAGGGCTGAAATGTATGCTTAATTCCCAGGAAAGCACAGCAGATACACTTCAATTTCTTCTAAAGTACGACAGCGTTGTTTTGTGGTTTTTTTCCAAAACTGTCTGTGAAAATTGTGTCTTCCTAGTTCATTTAAGACATAACTTCTAAATACCAGTTTTTGTGGACCTGAAAGAGTTTGGATTTGCTTGGAATATACCTAAGACAGTTTAAATGCACTTATGATAATCTTGGTAGAGATAATAGTTGCCACATCATGGTTTTATTCTTGGAGAAAAAAGGTAATTTTTTTCATGAAAAAAGCTACATTTAGCACTAATTTTAATTATGGAAGAGCATTCTCAGGCATCTTATTTGTCTGTGCTGTAGATGCTTTTTATAAGAGATGATGTTGTTAAAAATGCCAGTATTCTCCTCTAATATCACTTGGAGCTTTTGCAAGTTCTTTTTTCATTGCTTAAAAACATAGCGTGATCATATTTGTCATAGAATCAAATCCTCATTTTCTGTTATAAAGTGCCATATGCTCATACATTTTGATTTCTTTCCAGAAGCGTCGCGTAAGTGCTGCTTTTGTAATCCCTTGGTTTTTCAGTTTGGAGTGGCTCGTTCTTGGTGCCGTAGTATCGGGGCTTTTACATCAGCAAATCTTATGTTTTCTCTCCACAGCTTCTGCAGAAAAAGACACAATCAAGAATACGTACTCCAAGGTTATGGATGCGTATGGGCTCCTGGGTGTGTTAAGATTAAACCTCGGTGAGTCAAATATGTAGAACTTGAATTTTTCATTTGGGAAAGAATACTGTGCTGCTCCTGTAAAGCTAGATCTTTGCACCAGGAACTGGGCTCATTTTTTTCTGTTTGTTTGTTTGGTTTGTTTTTTTCTTTGCAGAGTAACTTACAAGTTTGGAGCACTCCCAGAAATGAGGGAGTGGACAAAAATAACTTCTGGTTTTGCAATCCCTGTTCTTTGCAGTGTAGTTTCTCCTTTTCTTCTGTACAACTTGGGAACACGTTCTTGATGTTGGTTCTTTTTGTAGTTTTTTCCAGGCAAACTGGGGTGGGCTTGTGTGCCTTTAGCACATAAGTGAATCAACATCCTGCTCTGCTAAGATCCATTCTCTTACCAGTGCTCCATCCTTGTTTTGCAGGAGACACACTGTTACATTATCTGGTGCTAGTAACAGGATGCATGTCTGTGGGAAAGATTCAGGACTCTGAAGTCTTCCGAGTTACTTCCACCGAGTTTGTGTCATTGCGAGTTGACCCAACAGATGAGGATCGTATTTCAGAAGTGCGCAAAGTGTTGAACTCCGGAAACTTTTATTTTGCGTGGTCTGCAACTGGAGTCAGCTTAGACCTGAGTCTCAGTGCTCACCGTAGCATGCAGGAGCACGCTACTGACAATAGGTTCTTCTGGTGAGTTCAGAATTGGTTGAGCAGGTGTTACATGGAGTAATGAATCTTTCTGCAAACTAATGCCTGGCAAGTTTTTATCTGTCTTTCCCAGCTCTTACATGTGCACCTTTCTCCCACAAACCTTGAGGAGACAGAACAGCATTACTTGAACTCTGAGGGCAGAAGTATGTTACTAATGACAGGATGTTTCTGTGACCACTTGGAGTTTCTTAATTGGAAGACACAGATTTTTTTACGGCTTATGTTCTATTTTCATCTGAACATCTGCTATCGTGGTGTGTTTCAGTTTTGGTGCCGCTTAATACTTCTTCAATTGTGTCAGTTTTTAAAATGGGTGTGGTAATGAAGCTTCAGAGAAAAAGAATTACTCTTTTGAGCCTTCTGGATTCTAAAATGGTGTGGTGTTTATAGATAGATTCCAAGGGGGTTTCCAACATATGAAAGCACTTCAAAAGTCTTGTTACTCAGAAAATTGCTAATTTTGTTGAGGTAGCAGGTAGGCTCTGCTACAAAGTGCCCTTTGCTTGGCTGCTGCACTCACTATCCTTTTACTGGGTATTTTTGAATAAAGTCTAGGTTTTCACACAAAGAATTTTTGGTAGAAGGCATACTGCTGTTTCTGCCAATCAGCAGCTTAAATAATGCCAGTAATGCACACTGTCATTTCAGAAATTCTGGTCCCTTCAGCCTTTGTTAAAAATATTCTGTGCGTCCAGGAACCTTGGAAGGGTGCTGAAGGTTGAGCTTTATGCTGTTAGAACAGGTGAAAAGCTACATCCTTCCCCCTGTTCTGGCCAAAATACACCAAACCAGCTCTAGCATATGATCCAATGCTTCTCTAGACTGTGCCGCTGTTTCGGTCAGGTAGAGGAACCTAATCAGAGTGAAGTATAAGACAAAATTAAGGTAGAAAATAAGTTCAGGTCTTCAGAAACACTACTTCCTTGATGTAGGTTTACAGGAGTTGTAGAAACCTTGCTGTTTGTCTCTGCATCTGGAAAAAGACTTGGCTCTCCACTGATAGTCAGTACTTCAAGGCTTGAGAAACGATGCCTGTTGACCCAGTCCAAATAAGCGGGGCTGATTCTGACCCATGTTGTAAAACTTCTGAAGTTACCTGGTTCTGTTTTTCTTTCAGTAAGAAGCAATCCTCACAGGCGGTAGGTGGAATGTCCAGATTCCAAGATCTAGAAATGTAACCACTAAAAGTCAAGAACAAGAAGTATTCTGCACGTGCACTTCAGTGAGCTTCCTGGAGATTTTTCTGTGCCAAACATCCAGGCTCAGTGTCCAGGGAAAGAATATTGTTTGCTTTCAGTGTCCTTTTATAATGCACCTGTATACTTAGATTTAGGATGAAAAGGCTAAAATTAAAGAGCTTCCACTGTTATATGCTGCTTGCAGTTCCAGTAGAATTTTCTGGGCAGTGAAACAACCAGACATCTTCCTGGAGTTTGCTTTTCTTTTCTATGCAGAAAACTTTGCTCCCTTTTTGTACGTGTGAATGTTTCCAAAGAAGATCAAAAGCCAAGCCCCACTAGAGTGAGGCAAACAAAAAAACCTCACAAACCCCAAACTTTAGTCTTAAAACAGCATCGATTAGTGTTGCTAAATGCACAGCTACATTCAAACTGGATCTTGCTTTTATGTGAACAGTAATTGCTATTAGAGAATGATATATGCGGTATATAAAGTACCAACACTTAACCCTGAAATTGGTGTTTAAAGAAGCTTGAGAATCAGTTGGCCAGGAGTGTATTCCTGGAATCTTGTCTGGGGAGTGGCATAGGGTTAGGTGGCATATAATGGTGGCATATAATGCGAGTATTCAATCTATATTGATAAGAATTTCTTTTCTAGCTTTATATTGTGGTGGTGTGAGATTGAATGGTGCTTTACCCACTACAAAAAAAGTAACCCTGTCATTGGAGTTCTGTCTTGCTTTTCCCAGAGTCTATAATCTTTGGCTTCTCAAAACAAGGCTGAGCAGAGAAATAAAAATGAGCTTGGAGTGTTGTTTTTTGCTGGTTGACAAGCGAGGGCTGTAACAATTATTTTAAGGTCATTGAAATTCATATCTTCACTCTATCTTCTTATCTTGCAAATGTTTAAGATGTTCTCTTGTAAACTTTGCTATTTCAGAGACATTTAAATGAGTTACATCACAAAACCGTAGCACGCCTATTTTCCTGCTCGTATTTGTGTTAATTGGTGTAAAATGTAAGGAGTTAGTAGCTGGCTTAACAGTTTGAGCTGGGTTGTAATTCCTTCCAGTTATTTGATGGTTATTTTCTCCCTGATAGGAACCAGTCGCTGCATTTACATCTGAAGCACTACGGTGTGAATTGTGATGACTGGTTGTTACGTCTCATGTGTGGAGGAGTGGAGATCAGGACAATTTATGCAGCTCACAAGCAGGCAAAGGCTTGTCTCATCTCACGACTAAGCTGTGAACGGGCTGGCACCAGATTTAACGTCCGGGGAACAAATGATGATGGTCACGTTGCCAATTTTGTTGAAACAGAGCAGGTATGTTATACTCCAGTGCCCATAGCTTGGCTGACAAGCTGCATGTGGTTAGATTTTTGCTCTAAATCAACAAATCTCAAGTCAAGCCTGCCACCAGCACATACTGGAATAGTTTCTTTGATGCTAAATTAGGAAGCTAAGTAGGTTACGTAATTTGATCATCTTGGTTTTTAGTGTGGCTTATGGTGAGGGCATGCCTGGGTCTGAGTTGCAGTAGCTTAAGAAGGTGCTGAACTCCTGTGGGTAGCTGTGCTTCCCTTGAGCCCCTTGAGCCACATGGCAGTGTGTGCCGCTTCTGGCCTGAGCTAATCCAAAGTAAAAGAAACAAGCAAAAGGGATTTTTGGCAAATACCAAAACACTGGTGTCTTCTGGCTCAGGAAAGATAAGTGTTCCCCTTAGCACAGCTCCTCTGAAAGGCAGAGCTTGTAAAGCCGCTGTAATTCTGCTGCCTTGGATTTCCTAGCTCTCCCCTCATTATACAGAAATGTGAGAACCTGCTAAATCTTCTTTGCTGGCCTTCCTTGGCTTACTTTCCCTGATAACCTGTTCCCAAGGGGTTGTTCTGCAGCCGTGTTTGTGCTCCTAGGTTTCTTTGGCTGACTCACTGACTCCTTCCAGAACCCAGGTGACTGAAGGACTTTGTCCAGAAAGGGCTCTGCTTATACATCTCCAGTTTCAGGAGTTCAGTCAGAACACTCTTGTTAACGCTTTCCCTGCCCAAGTTTCCTGGCGTGCCAATGTCACTGAATGGCTGTGGTGTGTTGTTCCACTTCAGGTGTCCTTTCCTGGATACTTCATGGACTGTGATATGTTGATTTCTGATGCAGAAAATCTGTGCAAGTGTTCTCAGTAGGCTGCATGGTGATTTTCTGTGCATTGGTGTTCATTTTAACTGTTCCTGCAGGAAAGTCTTACCAAGTTGTTTAAAACATCTTACTCCTAGTGCAGAAGTTACTCAAGCCGAATTAATAAAAGCTGTATTTCCTTACACATTGTGAAATGTGATTCTGCAAGGGAGCGTGAGAGCGATGGAACTTTTTGTAGGAATTGTTCAGAGAGGATAAAGAGAAGTCTCAGAAACACAATATTTTAGCTTGTAGTGTGGAATATATAATATGTAAATATATTTTATTTGCTCCATGTTTAGTTAAGGGTAAGAAATCTAAAATCTTACACTGTGATAAGTATTAATACTATGCTTTACTTTCCTTAACAGGTGATATATTTAGATGACTCTGTGTCATCTTTCATACAGATTCGAGGATCTGTTCCATTATTTTGGGAACAGCCAGGACTGCAGGTAAGCAGGAGATAGATTTAATTATACAGATAATTCTTATTCATGTCCTTTTAAACATCATCCACTGGCCTTGGGGCTTTCCTTCACAGTTGCCTGTGAGGATGAGGCGATTCTTTGGGAGCACGTCGATGCTATTGTGACTCACCAAGCCTGCTCCTCTCAGGTCCAAAAGTTGCTTTGCAAAGAAAATGTCCATTCTTTTTTCCATGTCTTCTCTTTGAAGTTCTGACTTCTTCCTCTTTTAAATGGGTTATTTAAGGGCATCCAAAGAGACTGTTTTCTTCTGAATTGTTCCAGAGAAGTCTTTTCGAGAAGTCAATAATGATCAAGAGTTACTCTAGTAGAATTTCATCACAGTTTTTTTTGTAAGAGGGACTGGTTCAGCAACTACTAGCGTGACATGTTTTTTACAGGAAAGGTTAAAAAATGTTCGTGCCTTACAGGAACTCTAGGTTCTTTAGACATACCAGCATTTTGCAGTAGAACTGCTGAAACACTTACATGCCTTTTTCTCAAAATGACAATTCAATGTAATCTTGGTGTCGTAGGTGGGATCCCATCGTGTCAGGATGTCAAGGGGTTTTGAGGCAAATGCACCAGCTTTTGACAGGTAAAAGACGTCTAAAGTTTTTGTTAATGCACTACAAACCTCTGATAAGTTCTGCTACATCACAGAGATGGATGGGATATGTTGCTCCAGATGGGAGGCTTTGTCTGTACAAATGTGGGATTCAGCAAAGCTGGGAATTGCCTGGGGATTGCGTATACCTTTGAGTGCTTTGTTGGAAAGTGAGAATAAAACTTATATTGAATACTTTGCAACATCTCACTCAGTGTTGCAGGTGTTGGTGTTCATGTTCCGTATGCCAGAAGATGACTGTGGAATTTTTCTTCTGTTAACAGGCATTTCCAAACTCTTAAAAACTTATATGGCAAGCAAATTATTGTAAATTTACTTGGGGCAAAAGAAGGGGAGCACATGCTCAGCAAAGCTTTCCAGGTGAGTATGACAGTTCTTTTACTGCGCATATCCTTGGAATTGACTGCTTGTTTGCAGTGAGGCTTTTACATAGCCTTTGGAAACCAAACCGCAGGTATGCTGTGCTTTTGGAGCTAAAATTGGCTTTATCATAACAGCACTGCTTAAGATGTGAAGTGTAAGATTTCACGTGATGTGAAATGAATTGTTAAAAGCTCTCTACAAAATTCCTTTTTGATTCTGTTCAGATTGTACTGTACTGAAAAACTAGAACAGCAGCAGAGACAATGTTGAGGGATTTTAAGTTTTCGTATTTCATGCTTACTAGTGTCTTATTGGAAACATAAGTCTTTTTTACACTTGACACAATTCTACGTAAAATTGATTAATACATGATACTTTAAAGCTGTGATACTTCTTTTAAGGATATTTCTTTTGGAATAAATGGATGAATCCCGTAATATTTCGTAAAAAAACCCGCAATTTATCAGTTTAAACGTTGATGCTGCTTTGTGATTAGCAGGAAATGTTTGTTCAGAAGATGTTTACCGTAAGTGGCCGCTTTCATTAGTCCTACTGGTTAGTTTAAAAGAAAACGTTACATTGCGGTTCATAAATAGCAACCATTTGAGGAGTTCTGTCTGAAGCCAGAGAACGTGGCAGTAGCCATCTGTTACTTCCCTCTTCCTTTTCCCTCTGTATTGTAGTGATTGAGTAGCTTGGGGCATTTGCTGGGGTATTTACTGTATCCAGCTCTCCTGGTAGGATACAGGAGTGTTCCTAGGTGTACATTGATACCCAGGGCTTTGCCAACACTGTGTGAGCACTTAAGGGTTTTTCAGGGAATATTAGGGAGAGTTTTGCTCAAGCTGCTCTCCTAAATAATTTGGGTGGGTTTTTTGTCAGTAGTAGTTGTTGAAGTGTTTACTTAATCCCCATTGCTGACAGGCATGTCAGTGACTGCTAGTGAAAAGGGGTTTCACTGAAGCAACCTTTTGCAAGTGAAAGCATTTGAACAGCAGAAGAGGCTGTGGGCTGCCTTGGTGACCCCTGGAGTAGTGAGGGAAAAACCTGACTTTGTGACAAGGAAAACAGAAATACGTGTGAAGTGTTAATCAGTTCTGAGTGATTTGTTTCAATGGTCATAAAAATGGTTTCATTTTACATAACAGAAAGCAGATGAAACAACTTCTAAAATATTTGTAATCTCTTGTTTAGCTCCTACTTCTATATGTTCGGGTACTGGTATATTTATACTTTTTTTTCTGTTTACAATGCTAGAGCCATTTGAAAGCATCTGAACATTCAGCTGATATCAAAATGGTGAACTTTGACTATCATCAGATGGTTAAAGGTGGAAAGGCAGAAAAACTACACAGTGTGCTTAAACCGCAAGTCCAGAAATTCTTAGAGTGTGGATTTTTTTATTTTGATGGAAAGGAAGTGAAAAGGTTTGTATATGTAACTTCTGTACATTTCCTCAGATTAAATTGTGATGCTGGGACGTGTTTCACCCCTCAGCAAGAGGATAAGAGAGAGAATGTTGCTTCTGTTACTGTGGTTTTAGTGTATCCTTGATGATGCTTAACAGCTGAAATATGAATCATGTATTTTACTCGGGGAAGATCTTGTCTCGTTCTGTATATGCTCTAAAAATTTTCAAGGAAGATCTCTGTGAGACATTCAAGGTACAAGAATTAATTTCAGACCTTTGACCTGACCATTTTGTGAAAATGGTCAATTGTCCTTTTTCTAGGAGGCAGTCACATGGAATTAATGAGTATTTTTCCATCTTCCTGTATAACATGCTATTTCCCTCAGTGATGGAACATACCATTTTCTGTGTGTCGTAAATGTTTGTGTTTAGGGCAGTGTTTTTAACTGCACCTGGATCCCCTGTTTTAGAGATTCCTTTCTCTCAAAGCAGGATTGAGATGCATGTTTCCTGTTCTGCTCTGTACTTATTCCTGATTCCTGGAGCAAAGGCTGTGCTTATACTGGCAGGAAAAGGGAAGCAGGGCTCGAAATAGGCAACATTCCTTCTCTTCTCCCTTCCACACCTTTTGACTAATGCAGAGCAAAGTGCTGAGTGAGGTTCTCCCTGAGAAAGAGTTGCTGAATGATGAGGGGATGAACTCCAAAAAGCTTTAAAAGTGGCATGTTTTTTTTACTGGGGATTCAAATAATGCCATCGCAAATCAAAATAGAACAGACTGAAAGCAAAAAAAAAAAAAAAATTGCAGCCTGTGACAGCTCAGGCTTGTGTTAATAAAAGATACAGTTATAGTGCTTGTGAGTTCATGGACCATCTCCTTTGGGAAATGTCAGACTTTTTGCTTTGTATTTCAAATCAAATGCAGAGATAGTAATGCCAAAAACCCCAAAATCTTGAAGAAAGTTCTTCAGAACTTGCTACGGTTTGTGCTTAGTTCTCCAAGTAAAGGTGCTGAAACCGTATGGACTTTGGTGGATGAAGTGGGTAGTGGGAATGATAAAAGTAAAGGATAAATGCGTGTCCTTGGGAGAGTCACTGGAATTTTGTACTCCTAGGTGAGCGGGCAGCACATGGATGTTGCTTAACATGATCATTTTGAGAGCTTTCTAGCAGGAGTTACGGGGCTTCTCCCAAATGAAGTGGAGCAGTTCGGAGTGCCCAAGGGCCTCAAACATCTCTTGAGCTAAAGGGGAGAGGCTTGTTTTTAATTTTTATGAGCAAGTAATGAGGAGTTGGAGTTGGCTTTAGTTATATCACAAACTCTTGTTACTTTTAGTTAAACAAATTCAATAGCTGTCTCAGTATTTTTTTTTTCATTTTAGTTGTAACTAAGAGTTATTTTTCTGAGGTTCTTTGGAATGGTGTTAGTTGAATTGTTTGAAAAGAAACCTTAATCCTGCATAACACTTTAACCAAGCAAGCAAGGAGGATTGGGAGAAACTTGAAGCAGAAAGACTAATGTTATTTGCAGAAAATGCCAGAGCTGTGCTCAGTGAGCGCTTAAAGCTCACCCTCTGTTGCTGACACATTTATAAATATCCTTGTGGGGCAGGAATGTCGCACTGACAATGCCCTGATTTACTGCTCTGGTTCAGATCTCCCTGTCCCTGCCTCTGTTGAGGAGATGTGTGTTAAACGAGTTATTTCAGTTGTTTTCCCTCTCCCGCTGTCCTTGGCACAGATCCCAGAGCGGCACTGTCAGGACCAACTGCTTGGACTGTCTGGATAGAACAAACAGTGTGCAGGCCTTCTTTGGCTTGGAGGTAGGAAACTCACATCCAGCTGCTGCTTCTGGGGCACTTAGGCTGTAAAAGTAGTGTCACCTTCCCTAGGAAAGGTGAATGAACTTTTCGTGGGTGGATTTCTAGTGTGAGATGTTCTGACTTCTGAGAGAAGACCTTCAGCATGTTTGAAAATGAGAAAATATGGGTGCTGTAAGGTCAAACCTAGGAAAATCATTAGTCTTCTGTTTTCTGAATTTTATTTAGTTAAAATGCTCTTCTTAAGAGGAATTTCTCTGAGAACTGTACAAGGCATTGGTTGTAGAACAGACATATTTGATTCTGGAATATGTAGTGCTTGGCTGCTGCATTAACACAAGTTTTCTATGGCATAAGAATAAATCTTTATACACTATTGATGTGTAGAGTTCTTACATGTCAAACTTAGCTTTTTTGCTCTGTTTTTTCCTTTCTTATCCTTCTAAGAACTGGACAAAGATAACTTTTTAAACCAGGGGTGCCAGTTTTTTCAGCAATGAGAATTAAATTATGATTTCAGCTAAAGTATGAGAGCTAAAAGCATAAAACTAATAAGGGAAGTGGTTAATCCTGAAGACTGCTTACTCAATTAAAAAATTCTATTAAATTAAATATACGAATTCTTACTTTATTTAATACAGTAGATACTTAAAATAACAAGTACTGAACTCTGGGTGACCCCCTAAAAGGGGTGACCCCCTTACAAGAGCGCAAGCACCCAATTTCTGAAACTTCTCGTACATTTCTTAATTTTGTCTTGCGAGTTTCCTTTTGTATCTTTTGTTGATTCCTGCCCAACCTTCAGAATTTGGCCTTTGCGTGTCCATTATTATAGGCTCTTTCTTCTTGCTGTCAGACACACTAAGGTTTTAAAAATTTTTAAAAGCTCTTGAAAATAGCTTTTGTGTTTAGTTGGGTGAACTTTAAGATGAAAACATTTACAAATCAGCTACATAATTATTTTCCTATATTACTACCTATCTTCAGAAGAAAATGAAGTGTTGGTGCTAAATGACGTATGATGCAGCCTTTTAAGCATGATATGGTGACAGTTCGCTTAGAATGATGCATATAAACCCAAGATTTGTGGGGTTTTATGCGTATGTGCTGAAAAATAGGATATGCCTTTTAACAAATCTATTTAAAGATTTTCTTTTGCTGATGGTGTCTTTACCTGTTGCAGATGCTAACAAAACAGCTGGAGGTATTAGGATTAGCTGAGAAGCCTCAGTTAGTTACTCGCTTTCAGGAAGTTTTCCGATCCATGTGGTCTGTGAATGGTGATTCTGTCAGTAAAATTTATGCTGGAACTGGAGCCCTTGAAGGAAAGGCAAAGGTAAAGTACATCTTCTCAAATGTTTTAGCAGTATTCAGTATGGGTTTTAATAAATTCTGCCATTAATGTAGCAATAATGAGATTTTCTCTTTAAAAAGTGTGCTCTTTGTAATCCTAAAACAATCCCAAACAAAACCCAACCAACCAAAAAAATTACCCTAAAATGGTTGGTTCTGTTGATAACCAGGTCATGTTCCTGTACATCCCTTCCTAGCCATGCTTCTGCCTCCCTGATAACACTATTCTGTATGAAAGGATAAGGCTCAAATCTTCCATTTCTTTAGAACATAGCTCAGAAAAATGTATGTTCAAATCAGCTTTAGTTTCTTTGAATCTTTTGACTTTTCTCTTTGTACCTCTCCTGCTATTATTTCAGTTCCATTCACTGTATCTCCTTTTCAAGTGTTTGATATGACGTTGTTCATGTTTTTAGTGTTTAATAGTGTTAATACTAAACAAGTTGTAGCTGGTGTGTTTTGTTTGAATGTTCGTCCAGCTTTGCTTTTTTTTTTTTAGTTTTGCAGTTACTGAAAAAAACCACAAATTTTGTTTCTACCCTGCTTTTTAATGCTGTGAGAACAGTTCTGTGTTCTGTGACAGTGTAATGTTTCCCTTCAACTTGTTTTGTCTTGGTTGATGCCTGAGTTGTTCCCATTTTCTAATGCTGTCTTTTGGGGTTTTTTTATCAAAATGTTGCTTGTTTGTTTCCCTAATCCTGTCCCTTGCCAGGTGATGCCTGTCAAGACAAACAAATGTTGAACCGTAGCAATTTCTGCCCTTAGGTCCTTCAAGAATGTCTTTTCACACTGTTCTTTCTGCTAAAGGATGTGCTGCTTCTCATTCCACGTTATATCCGATGTACCCATAGCCAACTGTTTCGGATTTTCCATCATTTGTTCGTTCACACTGTGCCAGGGTCCTTCCCTGCTCATGTAGGAGGTATCACAGCAAAACGCATAAAAACAAAAGACATCAAATAAACTTGTTGCATATTCTGCCCCTTGACTGATGCATACAAGACTTCTTCGTTTGGGAATTGCTTGTATTTTACTATAGAGTTGAATTTGGTTCAAGATGTTTAGTTTTATTTTCTTACAAAAATGTCACCCAGACTGCCAGGAAAACAGCAGTAAGTATTTTATGGAGTGTCTCCCCTTGTGTTGACTTTCCCAGTCAACCTTCTTCATTCCTTTTCCTAAATTAATCGTTTTCTATTTCATCTAGTTCATTTGGCTCTTTATTTTTTTTATTTTTAAAAATGCATGTAATGTATTTGCATTTCCATTTCTAATGTCTAAAACACAGAGTAGATGTCCTGATTTCAGCTTGTTAAAGCACGAAAGTACATTTACTCGGCTGTCTTTAGACTAATGCTGCATCCCTGCCCTGGGACAACTCTAATTAGTACCACATCTCATAAATCAGATCCAGTATCTCTGACACAAGTCCCGTCTATTCAAAGAGGATCTTTAATGCTTGCAAAGCCATACAATACTTGCTCTTGTTTCAATGAAACATGACTCAGTATGTTTTTGAGTACTCTCAGTATATATTTTAAAATGTGAAAAGTTTGATGCTTGAAATTGTTCCATTTCTTACTTGTCAGTTGGATTCTTCAAAGCCCAAGAGTACTTAGAAGTAAAAATATAGAAAGTTCACATAGGAGAAAATTATTTTGACCTTAAATGTGTTAATATATGTTTTTATACTGAAAACCAGTTCTTTTTAAAGTATTACAATGCTCATTACATCTAACTCCTTACCTGCTCTTTCTTTTGCTTTCTCTGGGTTCCTTTCAATTAATTGCGTGGTATGTGAATGGTGAGTGTGGTTTTGGATCATCGGTTGTATGTTGTCTGCCAGGAAGGGAGCACATCCTATCAAAATCCTATTGCAGTGGAGCGCTTCCTGCACCTCATCCCCATTGTCTGCCAAAAGTCACAGTGTTAAATTTACTTCCTTTAGCCTTCCCAACACAGAGTAGCTTCTGCCTTGTCTAGTACAATTTAGAGAACTAAATCCTAGGGTAGTTTTGTAAAGCTTTTGTCTTCTTTTCACATGCGTTTAAGAGGCTTTCATGGACAATGCAAGCTATAAACTTGGGAGCATTTTTTATTATAACACAATCCCATGCAGCATCCCTGATGGATCACAGCCTGTGTTTCATGTACCTGCAGCAGTGTGTGTTCACAGACACCTCACAGGCAAAGCACTTGGAACAACACATGTAATCAGGAAGGTATTTTTATGTGCCCAAATCAACACTGTCAGGTTTGGAATCGAGTATGAGACTGCCTTACGTGTTAGTTACATTGTCCTTTAGGTGTACGTGACCCTCGGGTACATCTGCAGCAGCAGCACATTTTTCTGGAGACTCTTGTTTAGCCCAGGTGGACGCTGTTCCTCTGGAGAGCGATTCTGTCAGGCCAGAGTGTGCAGAGGCAGCGTCTGGGTGTGTCTGTAGCCACGGATTAGTGACTGTGTTCCTTCTGGGATACTGCATGAGACTTGCATGTTATTTCAACAAGTTAAGGGGTCTTAAAGCAAAGCTCTCTCTGTTTTTAGCATGATTATTTCAGAATATGAATTCTGAGCTCATCTGTGCATAAACATATACATTCATGTATCATGACATTTGGACTCAAGTGCTTGCTCATCTCTCACTATTTGGGGAAAAGCCCAAAATCCCTGCCGTGGTCTGAACGTGGCACTGTATCAAAATAATTTTCACAGACCTAGGGTTTAGGGAAAAAAATATTCCTCTCCTTGCAGTATTTTATTTTATTTATTTTAATTTAAATCTGCTTGTTAGATACGCCTTGTAGGTAGTACTGTGTTGTTTAGCATTTGGGGGTGGGGGGAAAGCACATGTAGCACGGTAGGCTCAGATGACTTAACACTTAAAGAAGAAAATTGCCTTAGCCCTTAAAATCATTAACACAGTTTACATATATGCTACTGAATATTGCCAATGTATTGTGAGCAGTGTCCGACATAAAATATTTTATACATGTTCCTCCCTAACAGGCTGGAAAGCTGAAGGATGGTGCTCGTTCTGTGACCAGAACGATCCAAAATAACTTTTTTGATAGCTCCAAGCAGGAGGCCATTGATGTTTTGTTATTGGGAAATACCCTAAATAGTGATTTAGCAGATAAAGCACGGGCTCTCTTAACCACCAGCAGTTTACGCGGTATGTGTCTTTCAGGATTTTAATCTCTGATAACTATTTGGTGTAAGAAAGCTGTATAGAGTTTGTTTTCAAAGCACTGTTGGAAAGTATAAATGCTATTTTATGTTCTCTTGGCTTACTGAAAGATGAAAGTTACTTCTGCTTTATTAATAGTGCCAAACTAATGTGCTGCAGAAATTTCTTTACCTGTTTATGATTTGTGGGTCAAGTTCTACATCAAAACCATAGATATTTCAATAAGAAACTCTGCTTGTGCAGAGCAGCCACGTGAGTCTTGGGGGTTTGGAAGTCTTGGGGGTACCAGGAAGGTGGTTCCCTTCGTAAGAGTAGGGTGCTGAACCAGAATCCTGCATCCCCAAAGGGATGTAGTTTCTGTGGTCCCAAGGACTGCAGTCAATCCCATCTTCTGCAGGTCTGGTGGACAAGAAGATAGCGGATCAGTTGTAGGGCTGTGTGCAGTCCTCTCCTGGGACATAAATACAGGAGCTCGTGTTTGGGCACAGAAGGAACTTAAATTTGAGTCTTGTTTCCAAGATCCCAAGTAATAATGTTCTGGATTACTGCAGTTTTTAGGATTAATAACATTCTTAAATTTTCCTTTTCATTTTTTTTCCTTCTCCCCGACACATCTCAGCCTAAAATGAGAAATAATATGTCAAAGCTTCAGTGAAAATCTCTGGCTCTAGAAGAAAATCATTGACCAGTTGTAGTCTTCATCTTGGGTTCCACATCTCCATCCGATGTGGAATCTGAGTGGTTTTGTCCCATTTGTTTAGCACCAGGTTTCACATTATTGTAACTTTCCTTATATCTGAAACCTGCTAAATCAGCCTCACCTCAAAATTAGTTAAAATTTGTTTTCATTTCTTCTCACATTTTCTGGGAATGCAAGTTGTCCTTTCCCTATTTGCAGCTCCTGACAGCTGAGGAGCAGTAATCCCTTTTCCCTGTAATGTCTCTGCATTTTCTGCTAGGTGGCAAGTTAACTAGTGGGGTACTTCAACATGTGTGAATCCATTATTAATAAAGGAGGAAAAGGGAATTTGCTAATCCTGTTGTGAAACTTTGTAGATTTTGCAGCATAAAACATGTGCTTTAACTGATGCAAATGGTTATGTGTAATAAATTGTGTAAATAATTAACAGCCTGTTTTCTCACACATTGCTGGAAAATCCTAAAAAGCAATAACTTATTTAACTAATCTTTTCTTGTTTCCCTCTTACTGCACCCGTAGTTTCAGAGCAATCATTACAATCAGGTATAGTATAGTACAGTAAAATAAGCTGTAAATACCTGACCAGTGGTTGTTGTCCTCTGGCTTTTCTTGTGTCTGTTTGTGTAATATTTGGCTGTGGGCTCACATTTTCCTGGTGGTGTTTGGATCTCACATTGCTGTGCCCTAATATCCTTTAATCTAAGAAAAGATTAGCGAGGTGAAAAATGTTGCTGTTGAGCTTGGGTGTGAGTTAGGAAATGAGGTAACCAATTTGCAGGGGTTTATTTTTGCAAATCCTCTGGCTGTAAAGGAATTTGCCTTTTTATTTTGAAGCTTCTGTATTTTTGCTTTGTTTAGGATAAGAAGTAAGATTTTTCAGTAAAATTTTTAATTTCATCTTATTTGCTGTTAGAAGGCTGCATGTGTTCTTGCAGGAAACTTGTCAGCTGTGCAGCACTTCGTGTTCTTGTTCCTAGAAACCATCATTTAAAATAAAATATTCCTAATGCTCTTCTATTCAGATGTTATTGTGTGTTGAGCAAATTTAAATGGCCTTTACATTTGCCAGTGTTACTTTTTGTATGTGTTTTACTCTATTTGCTTAACTCTTAGTGAGTATCTAAAGAGTGAAATCCAGTCACAAGTAGTGTATGTCTGAAATTAAATGATTCACTGGCATTTTGTCAGTGTAACCAAATGTTTATCCTAATGACCAGTCACACTCTGATAGTATTACTTTCTAACTCTGGAAGAGGAGTCAAGTATTTTTATATATTTATAAAGAATAATTACTTTTATTATATGATCATATTTATATTATTTATTAGAATACCAATTTTTGTAAGAGTTATAAATCAACAATTTTTTAGCATTTCAGGGTTTCACCTGGGTACAAATTGCATATATTGAAATATTCCTACAGGAATTTGGATGTAGCAGTAAAGCAGTTCCATCAAGTAGCACAGAATATCCCAAACAGGATTTTAAATTAACGCTCCCTTTGTAGAACTTATTTCCAAATTTCTGCTTGCCTAGTAAGAGCAGCGAAGTATTTTTGCTGTAGAATAACAGAAAATGTAACTGATTGGATTTCTGATGTTGTAGAATGAGGCACAATTTTGCTGAAAAGATAAATACTAGAAATATGTAGAAAAATCATAGTCTCAAGAGGCTCAGGAGCTCTGAAAAGCACTTGGTTCACTCAGTGTTTTGAAAAGCAGTAGAAATTTTTATTTTTAGTTACTCTAATTTATAAAAAGAGTCATTCTACAATTTAGGAAGACTGCTAGTTTAAAGATATAAATTTTCTGTAATAAGCTTGTTGTCAGTTCACTTCTAAAGTTAGGGTCTAACCGGTAAGGCTTTTCACATCAGGTCTCATAACATGAGGAGTTAAGTAGGCAATAATTCAGTTTTGCAGCTTTTCTTAAAAGCTCCTGAGTAGCAGTTGAATGATTTGGAGTAACTGAAATGAAGCTGAAATCCACTAAATTTAAAAAAAAAAAAGAAGGAACCAGAGACAAGAAATGTCCAAAGCCTGCTATTAAACTTGTTTAGAGTGCTGCAAAGGCTCGTCTCTGCAGGCCTGCACAGCTGCCTACGATGTTGGTTTGTGTTCCTGGGGTTCAGCCAACCCTTCGGATGGTTTGGGTTCTTGGATGTGTTGTGGTGGCAGCATTTCTGGGATTGTTCTCCCTTCAGTGGCTGGGTGCTGAGGTGGCTCCTGTCCTTGACTCTCTGTGGCCTTTTGGGCATGTACTGGACTTCCTGGCTGGAGTCACCTGGGGTGTGTGGGTCAGAAGCAGAGTCGGTATTTGGCTCTTGCCTGGAGGGCTCAAGTTGGCTCCTTGCTGTTTCTAGATTTAATTTCCCTGGATTTTGATGAGGAAAGCATGATCCCAAGCATGATCTGCTTGGAGCAGCCCAAGGAGACGCCAACCAGTTCATTGTATTTTCTATGTGATTGGCCCACTTATGGATGTGTGATTTGTTCAGCAGGGAAAGAGTTCACAGCCAACAAACACAACATATTTTCTTCTCTTGCTTCCAGTTTTTTTCAAACCAAATGGGGAAGATCCAGTGCTGATTTTTGTTTTAACCAGGTAGCCAAGATGATAAACTTAAAAAGAACAACTGAAAAGACAGCAGCAGCTCACTAATCATCTTCTTTGGGGGATTTAAATGAAAATATTGTTCCCTGTAACTAACTATTTTTCAAGACAGCAACAAGTGAAGGGAAGAATTCCATCTAATATTGTTTATGTTGTTCTTCTGGAGTCTGATAACTATGAGAACGTTCAAAATAGATAAATTAATATCATGTAGGGAAAGTGTCTGACCGTTGAACCAGCTTTTTTCTTTGTGTTTCTCACAATGTCCTGTACAGATGGGTCATTCCTCTCTCTTCATCTGGCAGGTAAAAACAAGGCACAGGGAAAGGCTGATGGGACAGAGAAATGAGTTTAATTATTTTGAATCCCAGCCTACTGTCCTCACTAAAGCAGCTCTTTAGGAATTCAACTGGCCTAAAAATAAGTCAGATTTGTGGCTTAAATAGACGTACTCTGATATGATGAAATAATGTACCTTCTCTCTTTTAGTACTTGTAGTGTATCGGCAACTTTTACACTTCCGGAAATGAATATATCTGCAAGTTGGTTTTGTAAGAGATTGGATTTCATAAATTTAATCTGTAAAAATCAGGTAGATACCCTTGTTGGTATGTATGAAAAATTATGGTTTCCGTAGAGAGTCACAGATGAGGTGAAAGAACAACAGATATTTATAAAACATGGAAATTGTTTCCTTCATGTGTTATTTCTCTCTCTATAATTTTGAACAAATTGCTGCTGTTTTTCAGTCAGTATCTTACCCACACAAGTAATGTGTCTCTAAGGGTACTTTCCCCTGGGAGAGCTGCATTCTTTGTGCATTCACAGTTTAACTCTGTGCATGTACATTGGAAAGATCTCACTTCCAAGTCTTCTGAAGAAACATTCACTATAAAAATGATGTCTTTCAAATGTTTTTGCAGCATCTGTAAAAGTACTGAAGAGCATGTGTGAGAACTTCTATAAGTATGCAAAACCAAAAAAAATCCGAGTCTGCGTTGGGACGTGGAACGTCAACGGGGGGAAGCAGTTTCGAAGTATTGCCTTCAGAAATCAAACCCTCACGGACTGGCTTCTGGATGCACCAAAGTTGGCTGGGATCCATGAATTCCAAGGTGGGATTTGTGTTCTGTCATTAATTTTTCTTGAAAACTCTATTTTTCTAAGTAGATTACAAACACTGAAACAGATATCACAGAATCGTAGAATTGTGTAGGAAGGGACCTTAAAGATCCAGTGCCACGCCCTGCCACGGGCAGGGACACCTTCCACTAGCCCAAGTTGCTCCAAGCCCCATCCAGCCTGGTCTTGGACACTTCCAGGGATGATGGGACAGCCATAGGTTCTCTGGGCAAGCTTTGCTAGGGCCTCACTACCCTCACAGGGAGGGATTTTTTTCCAAGTAAGGAATTTCTTTCTTAAAATGAATATATATATATATATATGAGGTCTTCATTCTTAAGTTAATTAAAAACAAGAAATAACTGTTTCCCTGTTTACCTCGAGATCGCAAAAGCAAACCTGTGGACATATTTGCCATTGGATTTGAGGAAATGGTGGAGTTAAATGCAGGAAACATTGTGAATGCCAGGTGGGTGATCCAATCCACACAGTAGTAGTTTGGCTGATAATCACCTTTTTTAAGTCATGTGTTATTTAAAAGTTTGGTTTCTCCAGTGCTCACCATGTGGTGCAGTTCCTGTGTTTTGTATTGCTGGGAACATCACATCCTCTGAAAATCTTCTCAAAAGCATGTGTTGTTGGTATACTGTTATGTACCAGGTTGTGGTCTGTATAAAGGAAGGCTTCCTTCCATACTGCTAGTTTTCACCGCCCTTCCATATATTGCATAGATATGTTATTGTGGAGTTGGGATTTTTCACTCCTAGCAGATTGGGTTATGGAAATAGATTTTTCTCAGTGGTGGGTGATACCAGTGATAAATGTGTGTGTAGTCCTAGGACCATATTCCCTTTGTCCATTGTTTTCTCTGCCTGTTTTGCATGTTTCCTGATGTTAGGGAAGGTTTAACTCATTGGGAAGAGCACCTAAAGCCTATAATGCTGTAGCCACTGTGCGGATTTTTGTCTTTTGGGTACCAAGTGTCAGCTTGGACACCCTAATTTCACCCTAGGTGTAGTTAATGCTCTTTCCAGCCGTGGTATTTTTCATTCCTATCCAGTGCTGGCTCTGAAAACCAATCTGTTAGGTCTCTAGAGATGTTTCTTCTTGATCTAAGGCCATGGACACCTGTTTTCCGGTATTGACTGAGCTCTAGGGTAGGAAGTAACTCCCTAAAACAATTCTTAGGTTTTGCTCCTCTAGTCTAGGCTCATAAATACGGGAAAGATAGCCATGGCTCCTGAAGTTGTCTGTGGTGTTGGGAAAAGTGAAGCGGCATTTGTAGAAGCTGAATTTGAAACAATTATGTCATGGCAGTCTAGAGCCTGTGTCTCTGCTGAGGAGGCATTTGAGCACCATTCCCAACTTGGCTTTGGTTTACTTCCTCAAGGTTTACTTGAGGTTCTTGGATATAGTTTAGTCAGCTCAATCATCAGGTAGAATCCTACTCAGTTTCATTTATTTCAAACCTGGTGTTTCTAATCTCACTGCCAGCACCACCAATCAGAAGCTCTGGGCTGCTGAGCTGCAGAAGACCATCTCCAGAGATTACAAGTATGTGCTGCTGGCTTCAGAGCAGCTGGTGGGTGTCTGCCTCTTCGTGTTCATCAGGCCCCAGCACGCTCCCTTTATCAGGTCAGTGGGCACAGCTGGTTGGTTCCAGCTTGGGTCACTGTCACCTTGCCTTGTGTCACAAGATAACGCCCAAACGTCCTCAGAGCCATGTGGGGCTCTGAAAGAGCTGTTCCACCTTCTGGTGAAGTAGTTGTTTAAGTTCTTTTATTTTAGTTTTTAAATGCCTCATTTGTTGCCCAGAGAGCTTGAAAAGCTGAGGTTTTATCTGGTTACTGCTCAGTGGCTGGTGGAACTTCTTAAAACTAGCCCTGTGGCTGGAAGAACAATGTGTCCCTCCCAGCCCCATGTCACACTCAGAGCCATTTATGCCGGGTTACTGGAAGGTTAAATGGTTGTTTCACTCTTTCAGGGATGTTGCTGTCGATACTGTCAAGACTGGCATGGGAGGAGCCACTGGGAACAAAGGTGCAGTGGCCATTCGGATGCTGTTCCATACCTCCAGCCTTTGCTTTGTGTGCAGTCATTTTGCTGCAGGGCAATCCCAAGTCAAGGAGAGAAATGAAGACTTTGTAGAAATATCTCGCAAGCTCGGTTTTCCAATGGTAAGCATGGTGTTCAAATTCCGTAACAAATGAGAAGTGAAATGCTTGAAGCTCCAGCAGTCATCCCAAGGCGCCATTTGCTTTTTCCCCCGCCCCAGATTTCTGTGGAAATCAGATTTCCTTGGATTAGAGATCTCAGATAATTGAGTTCTCACAATGTTTATCAAAATAGAAGACTGCCGAAAGAATAGACCTTTCCAGTGCAGCGATGGAGATGATGAAACATGAGTTGACTTGCATTTGGAATCAAGGACTTAGCATAGGGAAGAGACCTTACAGATCCTTGACATGCAGTAGGACTTTTGTAGGCATAGGAGACAGTCACCTATGAGAAAAAGATCACTGGGAAACAGCCCTGTTTTCAGTACACAGGAATGATTCTATGCCATGTTCTCATAAACACCAAGTTTAAAATTTTATCTGTGCAACAAAATGCTTCCTTGAGACTTAAAGCTGTTCTAAATTTTGTCATCAAACTGTCTATTTGTTAATTTCTGTGGCACTGTGCAGGAGTCTTACATCTTCTTTTAGAGGGGTTTTTTATTTTCTAAACTTGTCCCCACTGTCATGCTTCAATTTTCCTAGCAAGTACTGTATCCAACAGTTTCCCAAGGGCTGCTATTTCAATCTGCCAGTGTATCTGCTTGGTTTTACTTACGGGCAGTGGAAAAATCAAGACAAAGGGGAAAGTAGAAGTTCTCACTTTAAACCCTGAAATTATCCATACTTCGCGGCTAAAAACTGAATTTCTGAACCTGGAAGTAGCAAATTTGTCACTCAGTTGTTTTTAACCCCAGTGTGTGCTGCTGTTCTACAGGGAAGGATGCTCTTTTCCCATGACTATATTTTTTGGTGTGGGGACTTCAATTATCGAATAGATTTGCCCAATGAGGAGGTGAAGGACCTAATACGACAACAGAACTGGGATCCCCTCATAGCAGGAGACCAGCTTATCAATCAAAAGAACTCTGGACAGGTATGTTCAAATGTCACCATACTTGAGAATACTTCATTTTTCTTACTGGTTTTAGCAGTTCTGTGATCCTCCTGTAGATCTGTATCCTCAGCATGGGGTTTTCTAATTATACTATTTGTCTTTTTATCAGCTGCGACTATTTTAAAAGAATATTTGTAATGTTTGGCAGTGTTACTCTCTAGTAACTTGTAATAGGTCTAATGCTGTTACTGTTAGGAAAAGTAGTCAAAATGGTAGCCTTTTTATTTGCAAAGAAAACACAGAATGACAAAGTCTGAAGAAAGCTACAGCTTTGTAGGGTTTCTTGTTCTCTCTTTACAGCTCTGTGTGGGAAGGCTGGAGATGGTAAAAGGAGAGACAGTCTGCTATTGTTGGTTCTGTCTGCTCGCCAGCACTTCGATCACAAGGAGTGCTTTTGCTGATTTAGAGTTCCCTTCCATTTGTGCTGGTATCTTGTGCACCAGAACAGGAGGCAAAACACTGGATATTTCTACTCTCTTCATTTTTTTTTTGACAGCTGTTTCCTAGAGAAAGCAAGATGTACATTCACGTGGGCAGACATCATTGTCTGTTAAAGGGATCAAAACAAGAGGTGTAGATGTTTTGCAGACACCTCCAGCAGTTATAAAGCTGGAGAAATCTGTGGAAACTACCATAATATGAAAAGGACTCCTGGCTGGGGAGCAGGAGTAGCATTGCACTGTTGGGGTGATATTCTGTGATTCAGAATCTGCTGGCTGGGTACCAGCCGTGTCCCTGGGGGAGCTCTGTGGCTGTGGCAGGTTCACCCCTGTACCTGCTGCTCAGGAAAGGTGGCTACATAGCAACTTACTCCATAAAAGTAGGTTAGAAAATAATTACTGAAGGCAAACAAATTAATTGCCTAAGAAGTTGTGGAACTTACAGCATTCTGACAGTGGCTTTTACATTGACCGGGTTTCAAATTGTATTTCCAACAAGAAAAGCAGGTCAGCCTGTCACTTGATGCAGATTTGACTGTAAGATCCAAGTTAGATTTCTATTTTACAGATCTCTGAAGTGAAGGAAAGCTGCCCATGCAAGGTTGAACTCAAGAATGGAGCTGGCTGAGTTAGCTAAAGGGTTGTCATGGGTTAGCACAGCTTGGAGTTTTAGTTAAGGAAAAAAAAAATTCCACCAGCCACGGAACTGATGTTTTTTGCAAGGGGCTGCTGTAACTTCCTCCAGACCTGATAGAACCGATCAATTGGCTAATTTGAATATTGACAACTCTGTTAAGCCACTTAAGAAGCTGGATACGCCTCTGCAAAAAACACATTTAAACACGAACTAGCTCAGGAATCGCGCTCTTACTTCTGGCTTTCGGACAGGTAACTGAGGGCCCACACGGCCCAGCATGGGCCAGGCTGGGCCTGCTCGTGGGGCCCGGCGGGGCCGGGGCCATGGCCCGTGGCTCTGTGCAGGCCGGGATGGCCGTCCCTCTCTGGTGCGGCCTCCAAAATGAAACTTTACGCCAAAACCAGCTCCGGCCACCGGTTGGCAGAGATCGTGTGACCAACAGAGACAGATAAGTTCAGCTGCAGAGCCCAGGCCCGGGTAAGATCAACCCTTTCAGTGCTGTAGGTTCCCCAGAAGAAATGAAACCTGCAGACACCAATCCTCTCCCAGGTCAGAGAAGAGGGAAAGGCAAGGGCATGTTAGTAGACACCATGATAGAGACACCAAAGTCAGGGAAGAAAGCGCTGAAGCCCAGGGAGAGGAGATAGAGGAGATGCTTCAAACCTAGAAGCTGAAATTCTTTTGTAAAGCTGTGGGTGATGGACTGTGATACATCAGAGAACCCCTTGTAATTTCATGATAAGCATGGGGGCTAGTGTTCAAACTGGAGCCACAAGCAAAGATAGCTGTGCTGAAAAAAGTACATGTTGAAGTAGCTGTGATCGAATGAGAAGCCTGAACAGAGAGAGATAGTGATGAAGTGAAGACCCTTGCTTCCAGGGAAGAGGACCTCTGTTCCTAGAGATGCAGATGATCCCAGAGGTAGATGAAGAGAACCTTTGCTCTTGAACAGCTCATCCTTAAAATAGTACCCCATTAGCTGAGATTGAACCCTCGGAAACAGTTGTGGAGAAAGCTGTAAGTCGAGGGAAGAGACTCACACATGGCAAACAGAGAACCATCCCGGGTGGCTGTTTTGCTGTGGCATTGGAAGCCACAAGAAGACTGCTTCTTGTGAAGAAGCCCCATAGCATGGGCAAAAGAGACTTCTCTCCCAAGTGAACTGATGAAAGACTATTCTAGAGGTGGTAAACTGAGTGAAATAATCCCAAGTTTGTGTCTTTATGTTGTGAGTGGGAAGAGGGAGGAGGATGAGGGGAGAAGTGTTCTGAAGGTTTATTCTGACCCTTATTATTCCTTTTTCTTTTAGTTCTGTAAATAAACTTCTTTATATTCTCTAGAGTTTGGAGCCTGCTTTGCATTCCTCCTAATTCTTGTCTCACAGAAAGTAAAAAATGCGAACAAAACCACTACAAGGGTTTTATCTTGTGTCCAGTTTTAACACTTAATGAGTGAGAAGCTCACTTTGAACACACTGCATGTATTAAGGACTCTATTTTTTTTTTTCCTAAAACTCCTGTTTATTTGAGGGGGTATCTTGTGGCTGAGTTGGATGGCACCCTGAGCAGCCTTGTCTAGAGAATGGCATCCTTGCCCATGGCAACGGGTTGGAACTGGATGATCTTTAGGGTCCCTTCCAACCCAAACCAGTGTGTGAGTCTCTGAATTTGCGAGAACATTTGACATGTTCAGATAGCTAAAATATAAACCTTAATTCCCAACTTTTGCTGACACAGGAACAACTAAGCACCAGATTAAAATGCTGTGTTAAAGCATCAGTGTTCTGGGTAATCTCCAGTTGGTAATGAGACTGAAGGGACAATAGGTTGCTCGTGAGCCAGGGCTTAAAGATACAACTGCTGGCATACTTCTGTTCATTGTTGATTGCCTGGGTCACTATTTAGTCATAGTGTCAAGTGTTTTCAGCAGATAAAATGTGGAGAAGAATCCATATTAACAAGTAACAGGCTTTTTTATTTTGTTTTGAGGTGTTTATACAGGTTCTCAGTGTTAGAATAGAGAATTCTGATTAGTTTCAAGCTATTTGCCATCTGTTTCTGTCTTCTGTTTCTTACAGATTTTTAGGGGATTTTTGGAAGGGAAAATCAATTTTGCCCCTACATACAAGTATGATTTGTTCTCGGATGACTATGACACCAGTGAAAAATGTCGCACGCCGGCGTGGACAGATCGGATCCTTTGGAGGAGAAGAAAATGGCCGTTTGACCGATCAGGTTTGAGGGTTTCCTTCAGTTGTTTGAAATGTTCTTTAAGTGACTTCGAGGATTCATTTAGTGATGCTAACAGTGCTAGTGATGCTGAGCTCCTGTCCCTGGCTCAGTAGGAGACAGAACACTTGTAACAGACCTTCAGTAAATGCAGTGAGGCTGAACGAAGGGCCCTGAATCAGATCCCAATTACTGACGTTTGAGGAATGCAAAAGGAACTTCGGGGGGGTTTTTCTGTGAGACACTCGATTTGGATGTACTTTCTATGTTTTTTCTTTTTACAAATAGCACATCCTTGCAATCACTGTGTTTTTCCTCTTTTGTTTTCCGTGCTGATTGTAGCTGAAGACCTGGATCTCCTGAATGCAAGTTTTCACAGTGACAGTAATGTCCCTTATACATGGAACCCTGGCACTTTGTTGCACTACGGAAGAGCAGAGCTGAAAACATCTGATCATAGGTTCCAGTTTAATTTTATACATTACTTCCTAAGGTTTAATATTTGTGCTGTGTATTTATTATATTGTATGTGTGCAGATACTCTGCTGACAGGATTTTCTTTTCTATTTTTTCCAAGGCCTGTGGTTGCACTGATTGATATTGACATATTTGAAATTGAAGCGGAAGAGAGACAAAAAGTGTATAAGGAGGTGATTGCAATGCAAGGACCACCGGATGGTACTGTGATGGTCTCCATCAGAAGTTCTTCAGCAGAAGAAAACTATTTTGATGATAACTTGATAGATGATCTTCTTCAAAAATTTGCAGGCTATGGCGAAGTTATACTTATAAGGTTAAAAAAAATCTTCTTACTTTTAATCTCTTTTAATCTCTGCTTGTAGAGTCATGGAATTGTTTGGGTTGAAAGGGATCATCCAGTCTCACTTGCTGCCATGGGGACACCTTGCACTAGACCACGTTGCTGCAACCTGACCTTGGACATTTCCAGGGATGGGGCAGCCACAACTTCTTTGGGCAACCTGTGCCAGGGCCTCCCTGCCCTCACAGGGAAGAATTTCTCCCCAGTATCCCATTTTACTCTCTGGCAGTGGGAAGCCATCCCTGCCTTGTCCTATCTGGACTTGGACCTGCTGGATCAAGTCCAAAATTCATCTTCATCGTTCCCACCAATTTTCCTGAATAAAGCTATTTCCTTCGATGATCTATTTCATTTTTAACATTTGGATTTCAATTTAAATATCTTTAGAATTCATTTTGCATACCTGTATGTGTCTCAGTTTTCAGACATGATTTTCCCAGATACTCTTAGTTTTGATAATTTTATAGAAATTTGTATCCTAGAATTAGGTTAGTAGTTTTAAATGAACTGAAAATGAGGATGTTGCATTTTCACTAAGCTGGCAGTTGTACTATTAAATGTTGCGGTATTTTTCTGGTTATTGTTTCCAACAATTCCAACCTGTTTGCAGGTTTGTGGAAGACAAGATGTGGGTAACATTTTTGGAAGGAAGCTCTGCTTTGAATGTTATGAATTTGAATGGCATTGAGGTAACGTAGACATGACTAAACCTTTGCATAGCAAGAGAAAATCCATCTTTTTTAGGTCTTCTTGAGTGGGTTGGATTTTTTGTGTTTAATTCTTAAAAGTGTTTTCTGTTTCGTACTGGACTGTTGCATCTTTTTTTCTTTTTCATAGCCTCATGGCAGTATGTTGAGTGTCAAAGCCATATGAAAGAAGTATCAAAGTTGATTTATTTTTAGGAGGATTACTGTTAAACAAATTAGATCTACTGAGAGACATCTTCATCAAATGAGGGGCTTGGGGTTTTTATGATTTAAAAAGCAGAGTTTAGTTTTCAGAATGAACCAGTTTAACACTTATAGCCTGCAGTTATTAGAAACTTAGCACTTCTCTACTGCAAATTCTGAAAAATGTCAACATTTCAGCTTGCATTGACTTCTATGGGGCCAGTATTTAGTATTTGTGAAAATTTAACTTCTGACGTTCAAATTTTTGCTAGTCTGTGGCTGTTAAGACTTAGAATGTGTGACATTTACAGATGGATCCTTGGATCCGCTGAGGTGTCACTGGCACTTCAGACAAGAAAGGGACTCAGGGTAGAATGTCAGTTTGCAGAATGAGGACCTGCTTTATGCTAGCCTCTAAAAATGACTTTATTGATGTAGTTTACATGCAAGTCTGGTTTTTTTATAAAGAATAGTGTTTCTGTCACAGTAAAGAAGCCAGAAGCTTCCTGATTACCTGAAAAGGAGAACCGTAGGAGATAAGTTTTTAGTTTTTCTACGAAAAAAATTTAAATAGTTGTCGTGAGCAGTTTAAGTTACATAAATGTAGTTACTTGCCAAAATGAAATGAGATCAGAATGATTTTTGTTTAGTTGTGGAAATTGATAATGTGACTTGTGATAAATTAAGGAATTATTTTTCTCTTTTTAAATTTAAAATGCTGAGCTTTAATATTCTTACTCTTCAAAACTTCTGTTTTGTGCATACATTTTTTTGGCAATTCAGCTACAAGGAAGGATTATAAACATCAACTTGAAAAATCCAGATTGGATCAGAAGTTTGGAAGATGAAATGAATCTAGAGAAGATTAATATTGGGCTGCCTTCATCAACAAGCTCCACTTTGCTTTGTGAAGATGCGGAGGTTACTGCAGACTATGATATGGAAGGTTTGTTGAGATAAAGCATTCCTTATTTTGAAATGCTTAGTCCTAAATAATATGGTTAATTTAATGCATATATAAATATGTAACAAGTTTATGCCCATCTAAAACAGATTAGAAATCACATTATTTCCACCAGTATCTTGACAATCTGCTTCACTCTTGTCTGCATTTAAATATATCCTTAATTGACAGCTTACTCTTCAAAAGCACATCCACGTTGAGCCTTTTTTTTAAACACAATTCCACCTTTTGCAAACAGAAGTTATTACAAATAGATATCTTGAAATCCCCTGCCCAGCCTTCTGAAGAACAAGCGAAGCTTGCCATATTGCAAACCAAGAAAATAACCTGTAAAACTAATTGTTTCTTAGATAATTCAGCTTCACAGTTGCCACAGTTATAATTACCTTTAATATATATCTATAATATATATTATGCATTTGAAGTATTTTCAGCTGGTTTGAATACATATGCATTCTTCATGTGTGATTTTGGGATGCAAGAATCATACTTCGGTTGCTGGGGTAATTCCTTGGAACTTTGGGGCTTTTTTTGAATAAAATCCCATGTCCAGAATCAGTTTTTACGTATTTTTTTTTTCTGGGGCTTGTTCTTTAGGAGACATCGATGATTACAGTGCTGAAGTAGAGGAAATCCTTCCTCAGCACCTACAGCCGACGTCAAGTTCAGGGCTTGGAACTTCCCCGAGCTCTTCCCCGCGTTCCAGCCCCTGCCAGTCCCCGACGCTGTCGGATGGACCCACGCTCCCGGTGAGACCCAGCCGAGCCCCAGGAAAAACTCCTGGACCACCTGTTTCCACACATGGTGTGTATTCCATGGTTCCACTGCCTCTGGAACTGCCACGTACAAGTTCTGTTGCAAAGTATCTGTAGAATCCTGGTTCACTCCAGTCATACTCGTGGAATACTGCGCCTTGCAATCTCTGCTCCTGTCAGCTCC
The DNA here is from genome assembly GCA_013397175.1 of Platysteira castanea. Lineage (NCBI taxonomy): Eukaryota > Metazoa > Chordata > Aves > Passeriformes > Platysteira > Platysteira castanea. The sequence goes on from VYXC01011461.1 coordinate 49,439, forward strand.
AAGATATAAATTGTAATCAGCACATTTGTAAATTGGGACCACAATATGAAAACTTCTGTTTAAAAACAACCTTTTTTTAAATGATGGAGTGAACATGCGAACACAATGACGATGTTTGGAATGGCTTCTTAATGAGTTTATTTTAACTGCTCAAATGCCTTGAGAATTCCCTTTGTAGCACTTTTTTCCTGAGAACTTAGTTCACAGATAAGGGTCAAAATCAAGATTTGGAATGCTGCAATTGGTAATACTGTTCAGGATTTCGTGAAAAGCATAAATGTATTAAAACACGAGACAAAAGTTTTGGTTTAGGAAATCTGCTTCTTTTCATCATTGGTTCATTCCTCTTGTTTTCCGTCTCTCAAAAACTTCCGGATTGTTGTTTCCAAGGCTGGAGACTGCCTGTCCTCTCTGTGAGAAGAACTTGGTATTGCAAAAGCCTTGCTGGGATAGAATGGCCAAGAGATTAATTTTTTCATTGTTTTCTTATATCCTTCAGCTGAATTCCAGATTGGTGCCCAGCAGAAGGAGCCTCCCCAGAGCCTGGAGCCGAAGCGTCCTCCGCCGCCTCGTCCCGTTGCTCCTCCTGCACGTCCTGCTCCTCCACAGCGGCCACCTCCACCCTCAGGTAATGTGGGGACCTTTTCAGGTACTCAGGAATATTTGTTCTCAGGTCTGTGAGATGAACTGGAAAGTGCAAACCCAAACTGCATATTACACTTGGGGCTCACTGTTTTTTAACTGAAATGTTTAATTGGTACATTTAAAAGCAAAAGCAGCATGAGAAATAACAGCATTTTTACCATTTAAGTATTATTAGTTGAATAAGTTTATAAAAACTTATTTTTGCAGTTTTAAGAATGTGAAATTTTACAGCAACGTTTACTCAATATTTTCATTTTTTATAGCATCTATTTAAAATAAAATAGAAATAAACTTGTGCATTCATTGATTCATTGCTATTCCTTTAATTTTGGCATCAGTATATATGCATTTTATCATGTCCAAGATTTTAACGTAGTTTTCATTTGGATCATCTGACAATGTGAACAATTGAGCACTAAGAAAAACTGGATGTTCAGAAGCATTTGGGCAACATCGTTAATAACAAACTGACCCTTGTGATTTTTAACTTTCTCATTCTTTTTCTTCCCTCCTACTATACTGATACTTTTCATTATTGCTGCATTCATTTCTTAAATACTGTCAGGCGGTAGGAGTCCTGCACCTGCTAGAAAAGAATTTGGAGGTAATGATTTTAATTGTTTTTGAATATGACTGCATAGCAAAACTGCCATGGGGATCTGTTGTGACAGTACTTAATGTGATGATTCCAAAGGTATAAAAATGGGCAATTTTCAAAGTTATAGACTTGGATAATTCATGAATGTCAGTGTCATTTCTTTCTTCCCTCTCTGAACTAAGTTTGACTTTTTGGTGAAATAGTGTTTCTCCAGAAGTTGGTATTTTAAAGTCAGAGATGAAAGTTGTTCCAGGTTTTTATTACTTTGTCCTGGATGAATGCACTCAGCTAACTTTTCTGTAAAGTGCTTCTTCAAAGTAGTCTTTGTCCTTCTCTGTCACACGTTTTGCTGTCCTGCTTGGACTTAAATCAGTGCATCAATACATGAGAGGGTGAGAATTGTTAGTGGCTCTGAAATACTTCTAGGCACTGCCCCTCAGTTGGTAGGAAAGAGGATTTTTTGACAAAATGCTTCAAAAATTTTGAGCAATCTCAGAAAAATACATTAACTATTTTAATTTTACATAGTTTGTAACTATCAGCTAACTTTGGTGTCAGGCAAAAATGTACTTGGCACTTAGACACTGGTGAGACCAGGAGGTTTTCATGCCGAAGGTGTAATATTTCAAATGAGTTAAAATGCAGAAGCTTTAGGAAGCAGTTGATAGACCACACTCAATATAGTTGAGATTTAATTCATTGTTCTTCAGTCCTGTAGTTTTCTGTGCACTGACACAATCCTGTTTGCCTAGTTTGTCTCAATTGTGCAAAGACTAGTCATCTTCCTTTGTCCTCTTTCCCAGCATAGCTTTCCATAGAGTTGTAACTTGCATAAAACTTGCTTTTTATGCAATCGTTTGAGACTGGAGTATATTTTTTCATGTATTATTCCGACCTAAAGCTCTTCACTTTTTTTCTGCTCTTCATTTTCCACTCATGGTGTACATGTATAAGCATAAATGCTTTTCAGGGGTATCTGAGCTCAGCTCTGAGCAAGGTAGTGCAGGACTGGAACCAAAATAAATGTCCTTATGGGTTACTTTAGTGGGGAAAGGGCACCTGTTTCTCTTGCCTAGAAGGAAGGCTCCTAAAGCTCTATGGAAATATCCCTGTATAGTGTGTAAGTGGATCAAAGTTTGAGTTTAGACTTCCATAGCACATACAAAGGGACATTGATCATGTCTTTAAAATGTTGTGCCTTTTAAATGTTACTTTTTTCCCCTCACGTGTTTTGACCTTTTTTCCCCCAAGTGCTTCAGTCCTTTGAATGCCTATGGCACTCTTTCCAATGGTTCAGTATTCTTTGAAGATGAGAGGAGGATTTGGGCATCTTAAGTGTTTTAGTTTGGTCATGTTTTATATCAGAAGTAACTCAGAATTTAGGTGAACAAGGCTCTGCACTCATTGCAGGGCTTTACAAAGTGTAGACCTTTTGTATGCTAATACAAAAAAATTTCACTGAGGATTCTATAAGCTCCAGTTGTTTATAGTTAAAAATTAAAATGTTGCACTCTGTTACACAAGATATTTTTAATACATTACTGATTAAATTTTCAGAGAACATTAAAAACTATAAAGGCTGCTAACTGTCAATTCAAGTTAATAAATAACATTTGTGGGTTTTTTCCTTTAATACTAGTAGTCAGAGTTTTCCTGATTGTTGCGGTGAAGGTTTTTATCATTGGTTTAAACTGCTTTTCATTGTCCATAAGATTAAAATATTCCTATGCTGCCCATTGTGATAGCATTATTGCAGCATGATAATTTTGCTTTATCACTATTGTAGAGTACTATGAGTAAGCGAAATGTCAGGTATTTACCCTCTGTGCTGTTTCTCTCCCATGTAGTGAATATTTTTAAACTTGCCAAACCCTCATGCCCAGAGCTCTTGCTCTCTCCATCTGGTGCACCAACGTAGGAACGTGTCCCTGTGTCTCCCTTCTGCTGAAAGGAGCTGGCTTTAGTCATCATCCTGCATAAAACAAGAGCAGTGGAATGTTCTCAGGCAGTGCTCTACCCCTGTGCAGCTTCACTGCTGCTCCTCTCACAGAGACGTCCACGGTCACAGTCTTGTGATGGGAATTGGCAGAGCCTGGGTCTCAGCCAGAACAGATAACACATGCTAGGATTTGGCATCTTTGAAACAGATGTTCAGCCAAAGGAGAGATCTGACATCTCTGGAGACAGTCCCATTTCAGCCGCATGTGCAGCCTTCACTCTGCCCACTCTGTGACAGAACTCACAGATCAGAGAGCTCCTGGGCAGATTTCACACATGGGCACATGGTGTGGAAACAGGGGGCTGTGTCATAGCTAAGGGATGCCTTCAGTATTTCCATCATGTTTGTGTCCTGCCATGTTTTTGCCGTACAGTTTTAGGAGCCCAGTATATGCTTGATGACACTGCAGAAATAAAATAATTCAGTGTGGTTATGCATGATTGAAAATCTTTTTCCTCTCAGTATGAAATGTTAGACCAGTTGATAGAGCTGTCCCAAGTGCACAGTGCTGTGCGGAGGCAGTTTAGTGATACAGTTCTGCAGGATTGTGGGTTAACCCATGACAAGGATACAATACGTTATACGAAATGGGAAGCATTGCTTCCATCAGATTGCTTATTCAGATGTACCATGGCAGAGACAGACTACTCAGTGTTCTGAATGACAGGGATCAGGCTTAATGTTGCAGGGTGTAAGTGCTGTGCTCATTTATTCCCTCATGTTTGAGTACAGTTCTGTGCTCTGCTTTATGAGAGGTTCAAGACTGGCATGTCAGATCACACTGGATAGCCAGCGGTTGTGGAGAGTGAACATTTTGAAAGAACGAAATTCTCTTTCAACTGTAATATAAAATTAAAATTATTGATGTTACTAAACACGATGGTACTTGCTGATTTGTAATTCACACCAGTCTGGCTCCCCATGCTGCTACAGTTATTTCCTACAGGTGACTGTAATCTGTCTAGACCAGAGTTAAAGTGTGTAAAGCTGTCTTGTGGCAGTGTTCTTTCTGGTTTTTCTTTCTCAATCTACTGCTTTTCTTATGCAATGTACAGCTTTTCTTCTTTCTCTGAAAAGGTCTTGGAGCTCCTCCCAGTCCTGGGGTAGCTAGGAGAGAAGTAGAAGGTAACATAACAATTTTTGTATTCTATAAATGGATTTCTGATTTAACACCTGAGTAATATTATTGCCCTCTTGATACTAAAAGTGGTTTCATGAAGGTATTTACCGTGTAGGATCTTTCTTCTTCTATTTAGCATAGCTTTCACACAGCCCAGTTGCTTCCTGGTTTTCAATGATGGTGGGAATTGTTACAGAAGGCATTTATGAAAAACCAAGTGAAAACTTAGAGTGCCCTAATCAAGAATGCTTTTAAGGCTGACTCTCAGAGGAAGCTGTAGCTGACTGATCATCAGAATGACTATTATAACTGTAACTAAATTAGGAACCTAGGGAGCCTGACTTTTCATAAAGAACTACATATGTTCATATATTCTGGGTAGAGAAACTTCCGTTGAAACAGTTTGTTCTATAATTTAATATATTGCCTCTTCCTAAAGAGCACAATGTAGGTATTTTGATTCTGATAGCCAGCTGTGTGTCTAACACGCAGTTATGAGGACTATTTCCCTTGCCCCATTCTGGTTTAAGTACATGGGACTGCTGCTGGATGGGTCCTGTTTCAGCCATGCCAGCAGAGTCATGGGCTTGGATTTCTTCTTCGTCCCTCAGGAATGTGTCCTTCACAGCAAATAGCAATACAAGTACTAATAGAGTCACTGGCAGGTTTTCCTCCTGTATGCTGCAATTCATTTTGGCTGCCTTGCTGGTTCGTTTTTGTAAATTGGCAAAATCGCTCTATGCATAGAATATTTGAGGTTGGAAGGCACCTTTGGTGGTTATCCACTCCAGCTTCCTGCTCCAAGGAGGGTAAACTGGCACCAGGTTGCTCAGGGTGGGAGCTGCATCACTGAGAACAGTACCCAGAAACCCATTCTGACTGGTTCCAGGGCAGTCTGATAGCTGGAAGCTGGTTTGATAAACGGTGTGATGTACCACAGAGTTCCTTCAACTTACAGTCACTGACATGATAACTTTGCCTTCCTGGGGAATAAGCAGCAGAAACACAAGCCAGAATCCTGTAGCTCTCTGCCTGTTAGAAATTGTGCACTTTTCTGAGCTGAAGGTAATTTTTTCATCTCTTTCACTTCCCAATTTGGATGTTGCATCTGAGGTTGTCATCAGCACGGCCACGGGTGACGCTGATGCTCTAACAGATGTACCCCATAAATGCAGGGAGTGCGGTCAGGAACTGTTACGTCAGTTCTCTTTCTTTTAACCACTGCTGGTAGAACATCTACAGAATATACCACAAAGCAAAACAGCTTGCGACATAACTGAGAGCACAGGGTACCTGTGCAAGTGGGTGTCTTTAGCTTGCAACAAATAGGATGTGATTTGAATAATTTGTTATAAAAAGGGTCAAATTACTTCATGCGTGCCATGGGATTAGAGTGTGTTAGTAACAGCTGGTGGGTATGTAATAACTTTTGAAAAAATGACTGGTATCTCCTTGCTTCCATTCTCAGTAGTAGTTATGTGATATCGCCATCAATACCCATTTGTGGTTTATCTAACACAGATAATCTAATTTTTTTTCCATGCTTCAAAGCACAAAAAAGCCCTGGAACACAAAGAAAAGATAACTTAGGTAATAGATACATGCTTTGTACTAATTATAATGCAGACAGATGTTGATTTTGAAATAAATGCTAAGTCAGTAATTTCTAATATCTGTTACAGTTCGTAATCAGCCTCCACATTCAACGGGTACAACCAGACCGGTAGGTATTGTTTTAAAATCATTTTCCTGCTAAGTGTCTGCTCTTTATTACATCAAGGTTTCTGTAAGTCATAACAGATGTAAGAAATCTGCAAAATTGACCGGTCAGTTTACAGCTTCTATGAGTTAATTATCTCAGCAATTCTTGTCTATTGACTAAAAATACTATGGGGAAAAAAAAGCAGTGTATATATACACACTGGATGTGAGTTGATTGTTTTGCACTCTGCAATCACATAATAGGCTCCCAAAAACACATTTTACATCTCCTTTCAAATAACTGCAAAGTTACTCTGTATTGTATATCCTTACTGATTGGTGTGATAAAATGCATTATCTTCTGTACTGGAACGTAAATCATGATGGCAGTTAATTGCTTACAGGCCAGATGGATGACATAAGCAGTTGACATCTTATGATTACTTGATTGGTTATGGAGTTTTGTACCTTGTTTTAAAGATTAATTTTCGTAAAGGTCTTCATGTAAAAATGAAGCATTCAACTGTTTCAACAAATATTATTTCTGCGTTTCATTCCTTTATTTGCGGAACTGAACTGAAGGGATTTATGGACATTCAAATGCTTCACTCCATGCAGGAAATCAAGAGATGGAAGATGTCTGCCTAATTTTTCTTAACAGTAGCAAGTAGGAGCCTTGCGTGAGGGAAGAGGCGAGTGTTTTAATAGCTACAGGTCTTCTTAAAGAATTACTGAGAAATGGGATTTTTTTGTTGATAATTTTTTGACTTCGCAGCATATTCCAGTATTGGAACTGCTGAAAACTACTGTTGAAAGTCTCCATTGAAATAAATTTTACTGATTCATTTTTCTCAAAGAGATTCTCACAGTAAACAATTCATGATCTTGGCTCTTTTTTTATTTTCCTGGAAATGTAAAATGGCCTCTTCTAAAATTCAGGTAAAGAAAAACTGGTTTATATATAGGAAAGAATGTATTCATTTATCACTGTGTGCTTCCCTTTTTTTTTTTTCTTCTCATAATCCGGAGCTAGCACAGGATTTGCCACTTTTAAATTAGAAGAAAATCTGATGTACGGAAGAGACTTCACCATTGTCTTGGAAGTGGTATAAGAGCAACATTTTTTTGTTCATATTATCAAAACAGAAAAAACAAAACAAACAAAAAAAGGTTCCAAAATCCAAAAAACCCAAACATAATAGAAGGCCTGAAAAAACATATAAGATGCCTTAGCTCAACCCGTGTTTGGATTTCCTATGTAACATCCCGGGACTTGAAGGGAGCTACAAGAAAGACGGAGAAAGAGGGACTGTTTCCAAGGGCCTGGAGTGCCAGGACAAAGGGGGAATGGCTTCCCAGTGCCAGAGGGCAGGGTTAGATGGGATATCAGGAAGGAATTCTTCCCTGTGAGGGTGGGGAGGCCCTGGCACAGGGTGCCCAGAGAAGCTGTGGCTGCCCCTGGATCCTTGGAAGCGTCCAAGGCCAGGTTGGACAGGGCTTGGAGCAGCCTGGGACAGTGGGAGGTGTCCCTGCCCATGGCTGGAACTGGATGGATTTTAAGGTGCCTCTCAACTCAAACCGCTCTGTGATTCTTGAAATGTTTCTTTCCTTTTTCTCAGGTAATTTTTGGATTTCATTCCAAGAATTTCAGGACCAGCTACAGTGGGTGCTGCTTCCCACTGAGGGATCCTGAAGGCTGCTTTATGCTTTATTTCTCTTTTCTGTTGGTTTTTGATTTTTTTTTAGTACATTTTGGTGTGATGTAATCCAATCATCCTCCTGCCTACTATCAGAATATTGAAAGAAATAACAAAATGCATGTTGGCAGTCTCAGATCAGACAGGAATTTCTGAGGTCAGGTGGCTGAAAGAGTTCAGAACATTGGTAAATGGACTCAGCAAAGCATAAGGAGTCACATGATATACAAAGTCGAGGACATGTATCTAGTAAGACTAAGATCACGAATTACACTTTTTTATAGTGGTAAAGTTTCTTTGCTTGTTTCTAATTAATTTTGTGTACTGTTGTGCAATAGGATTTGCTCTGAAAACCATTTCTAGAACATCCTCTGGTACACAACATTTTACAGGAAACAAATCTTACAAACTATCTTCTCACAATCTTTTTTCCCCTTGAACTCTGGCTTCAACTTTACTCTGCTTCAACTGTAATCTGGAATAGCTTCCTGTGTCTCTTTAAATATTGATGTAGACTTTTAAATTTATATTCCGAGCATATTAACTTCTATTCCATCAACTTTAGGAAGACCTCAGCCTCCAGATGAGGCAGAATGTGTTTGTTGAGAAACAGGAGACCTCCAAATAAAGTAGTTGTGTTCTTGTTGGTTTTATTTCTTACAACAATTCACAGACTTAGGTAAATTATCTTATTAATACTAGCAAAATAGTAACTGTTTCTAACATCATTGCACAGGTAGATATATAAAGTTGAAAATGGTTGTAACAATCCTTTGCTTTGAATTGAACCATCACGTTTTGAAAATACATTCTTTGGTTTTGCATGTGCATAAAAAAGATCAGTTCGGTAGCTGTTATCAAAGAATTTATTTTTCACAGAATCCTGATTATCCTGAAACATTTAGCAGTAGATGACTACAGATCCAAAGCAGAACTAAAATACTTTCTTTTTACCAACTTTCCTGTCAGACTGTTCCTCCTCGAGCTGGAGTTATCAGTGCCCCACAAAGCCATGTCCGTCCTACGGGGGCAAGACCAGCACCTGAAACTCAGACCAAATCAGTGGAACCACCCAGGGGTAAGTTTCCTTTAGAAGTTAAATATTAATGTCACTATTCAGTCAAGAGCTCCAGTCTAGTTTGAATGCTTTGTTTTCAACAGATGTCTCTCCCCTTTTCACTAGAAATTAAGATTCCTGAAGGTAATAACATATTGCAGTTTGTTAAGCACCCACAAGTATTCCAGACCCTTTCTAGATGCTTATTTCAAGATCACATGACATCTTGACCCGTAGATTTCATGGTATCTGAGAAACTGTGCAAAGATTGCAGTGTTTTGGTCTGAGCATGCTGGTGTGTTCTATTGTGGCTATTGGTCACCAGACACTCTATGCATTGGTTGTTCTGTAATCATAAGATTTGGAATAGTATTTATGTCTGACTCTCAAAGCAGCTTCCTAAACTTAAAATTAAAAAACCCCTTTATCTCTATAAATATACATTTTATAATAGTGACTTCCACAATACTTTCCAATACACCTGAAGTACCTTTAGGAGTGATGTGGCTTCTGGTTCTCTGTTTTGTGTAAAATCACGGTATGGTTTGTGTTGGAAAGGACCTTGAAGGTCATTTAATTCCAAGCCCTTGCCTTATGGGCAGGGACACCTTCCAGTGTCCCAGGTTGCTCCAAGCCCCATCCAACTTGGCCTTGGACACTTCCAGGGATCCAGGAGTAGCCACAGCTTCTCTGGGCAACCTGTGGCAGGGCCTCCACCCTCACAGGGAAGAATTTCCTCCTGATATCCCATCTAACCCTGACTTTTGTCAGCTTAAACTTTAGTAACAATTTTTAATGGAGCTCTGCTGAGTTTTTGATGATTTCTAGTCTTGTTGCCATGAACATCTGCTGTTTTTACAGCCCCTTCCTCTGCAGTTCTCTCTGGTGCTTCCCCATCCTGCTATCCTTAAGATTTGTTACAATTCCTTACCATGAAAATGGCTGCAAATGTACTTCCAGGCTCACCATTGCTTCCCGAACCACTAAAGCCTCAGGCTGCTGGACCTGCTCATCCCAGCACTCTCGTGCTAAGGATGCAGGAGCCTCTGGTCCCTGTGGCACCGCATCCGTCTCAGGCAAGTGCCGCACAAAGTCTGGAGCCCCCCCAGCCACCACCTCGTAGCCGCTCATCTCACACTTTGCCTTCTGAACCTGCTCCCTCCCAGCAGCAAGTAAGTAACAAAACCCTTGTAGATACATTCTTTCGCTATGTAAATTAACACAGCTTGTACCGGATGCTGCAGACTTGTGAGGAACCCCTAAAGCAAACACAGAAACAAAAATAAGGGTCCAAATATTGGTTCAATGGTCGTGGGCCTCTAGGAGAGTAATAATTGCTTATGTGTTGCCCATGAATAACTAATATCTTAAATACTAAACACTGAATTTAGGATTTCTTGTGATGGGCTTAAAACTTATGGACAGCTCATTCTTAAATTTCTTGTTATTTGGCAACTTTGAATGGAAAAACACTCAATCTAATAAATTTAATTTTATAATGATATGTGCGTGACAAGCTGTATAGTAAGTAGTTAGCACAGATTTTAAATAGTTACTGCATGATGTGGTGCTTTATGTTGATCATTCATTAAAAGGAGATGATATTGATAAATAAATCAATAAATTAAATCAATATATTAATAAATACTTAAGAGAAATAGAATTCTCCCCATTCCCCAGTGTCAGTTAAAATACAAAAACCTCTTCAAATAATGTGAAAATTTCATACAGTAATATTAACATTCTGTTCTCAGGGACCATTTAGACTGTTATGATAAAAAACCACCAACTTTTTCTAGGAAAAACCATACTTTCTTACTACTGGTTAAAAATGAAGATGCAGGTTTTCAGTGCTGCTCAGATTTTTCCTTGTGCCTACATCTAAAGCCCTTTTTTGCTACAGCAGTTAATGCCTATTTTGTACCACAGCGAAGCAGCCAAATTCAGTCCTCAATGAGTTTACTTTTGAATTGAAATTGAAAAAATCTTTAAATGTTTTTCCTTTCTCTTGAACCTATTTCTTTGCCTGTGAACTGCTTTTCATTTTGAAGGCTTAGACCAAAAAATACAGTTTTCTGAGGAAAGGTTTTTAAAGAAATAAAAGGTCTTTTGGGAAGTAGTGAATTCCAAGCCCATCCTTCTATGAAAATCATCATTGTGATATTGAAGAGCCTAAATCTCTCCTTATAAAAATAATTACTGGTGCAGTGTGAATGTTCAGGACACTGTACAATCCATACATTGAAGAAAAGATTTAGTTACTGTAAATAGATCTTCTTTATTGTAAAGAAAGGAGATTCTAGTTTTCCATAGAACGAGAGGCATTACGGTTTTTTCGGCTTGCAAAACTGTTACTATAGATGAGGGATTATACCAACACTGTTCCCAGAATGAGAGCTATGGGGCTTTTCATGTTAGATGACTAGAATTAGACCATCCCTGCTCAGATTCTTATAGTTCATCTCCAAAAAGTAGCACAATCAGCTGCACAATGAATTTCTGTATGGAAATAGCATTAGAATGGACTTGAGTTGGTTTTTTATGACTCTTAATGGTTGAGTTTATAGTAGAATACAACAGAAATTGAAAATTTAGTGTAGTGTGTAGTAAATACTTGTGGTTTTTATTAATAACTCAAAAAATGACTTTGTGAAAACTTCTGGAAGTATTTTTAACATGAGGTTGCTTTGTTACTTGGATTTTCTTCCTAATTTTCTTTCCTTTGATGTCTGTTTCTCTTTCACAAGCAGGAGCAACCATCAGGGTAACAGGTATCTGACTATTTACCAATCTTGTATGTGGTCTCCATCTATTCAAGCAGAAAAGATGTATGAATGTTGTTTTCATACATCTGCAGTCCCATCCCTGTTAAAAACCACCTATCTGCATTCATGGATTGACTGTCATACCATAGTTTGCTTTTTCCTTTCATAATATGTTTAAAAATGAGACTGCATTTATTAGTGCCGGCAACTGTTTTTGCATCATCATCTTTTGTGAAACAATTGGACCCTCACCTCTGTTGCTTAGTCACTGCTGAACCTCCTGGTCTTGGTCTGTTTGGGGGGGAAAAAAAAAAATCAGTGTTGGCAATAAGTGTTCTCTTTAATACAAATAAATCCTGATGCTACTGCACTGTCAAATTTTTTTAAACTAAACCCCATATTTCACATTTCTCAGGGAACAGAGGACTTACTATGACCCAAAGTAAAAGAAACTGTTTGTTACAATTTTAAAAGCATTTGGTTCTAGAATTACTCAGAGCAAATTTTTACTTAGAATAAGGAACAAGTTGGAGTCATAATTTCTTTGGAATCTTGTGCTTTTAAATGACCACAGGACTTAACCAGCTGGTGCCAGGCTGCATTGATTTCTATTCCTTCTACAATTCAATTTTTCACATTTTCCTGTAAGTTACTCAATGCCTTTGTTTTAATATGTTTCTACAAAAGACTTCAACTATAGACAGCCTGTTCAACTGTTTGGGTATATTAAGTTTATCTGTTAAAATCATAAAATCTTTTTCTAACATTTGAATTCTTAAAAGCTGTTTTAAATTAAGCCTAATTCATTTAATAAGGGGAAGCTCCAAACTCTGTTCTGTCAGTGTGCATACTGAACAAAGTAGATACTCCACCTTTTTGGACAGTTTGTACAAGGTTAAAAGGTTGCATTGTTGTTTGAAGCAGTGTATAAAAACAGGAATATTTTGGTTTTAAAACCTGAGAAATTCTGTGGAGAAAACTGTCTTCTCCAAGAGTAGCTTGTTATTTTAAGTGTGAGACCAGTGATTGTCCCTTTCCATGCGAAGAAGTACTGGAGATGCCTATGGATGCCTGTCTACATAGAAATGTCTGATGCATATACTAATAACACTAATGTTTCCTTTCATTGTGGTGCTTTAATGCTGCTTGTAACATCAGTATGATAAACTCCCAAACAGTGTAACCTGGAGCTTTTCGTTTCATAGCTGTGCTGCGCTATCCCTCATTTAGAATACTGTAGCATTTCCCAAACATTTTCTTACCCAACTTTCACTTTGTGTTTTTTACTGGGATTGTGACCTGCAGGAAGTAGGTTCCAGCTGCATCAACCACTGAAGGGGGGGAAGTGGTGTTTAACAACGTAAAGCTTTTTTGTTAGGCAAGCTGTTGTTTCCATTCTAGTTAAAACAAAATTGGGTTGAAGTTTCAGCTGAGGAGTGAGAAAGGGGGAGGTAGGAATACCCTGGAACCAGCTGTGTGATTCCTGAACACGTTGTTTCCTTTGCAGCTGAATCCCAACGGGACATACAGCACTAACCCTGAACCCCAGCTCAACAGTGACCCTTTTGAAGACCTGTCATTTCAGCTGCTCGTGTCCAAGATGCAAACGTCTGTCCGAACATCACCCGCTCCAACCTTAAACCAGAAGGAGTTGATACAGTTGCCTTCAGCAACACAAAGAAATGCTGACAATTCGAAAACTGTAAATTGCATGCCAGCAATGCCTCCTATTCCAACCTTTCACTCATCCCAGGAGCATCAGCACAGCTCTCCAAATCCATTTATTACTGGGCTGAACTGCTCAAATCCATTCACTGGAAGAACTCCTAATGCTGGGAACCCATTTAGGACGGAAACACAGGAGTCCAGGATAACCTCACAGGTACTGGTAGGACCTGCTGCTTCCCACCCATTCCCTCCTCTGCCCCCGCCCAGCTGTAACACAAGCAAGCCTGTATTTCCTGTGGATGCAGCTGAAAACACATTTAGCTTGCGAAGTAAATCTCTCAAGGTAGAAAACATACAGCCCAAAGGGTGGGTGACGTTTGACGAGGACGAGAGCTTTAACATGAAGCTGAAGCCATCTGCGAGTGTTCCGGATTTTAAGCGACTTGGCTCCGGGAAATCAGCTGGATGCCCAGGTTTGCTGGGAACTGAACAGAAGACTTTCCTTGGTTCAGACTTTAACTTTGATGGTGACTGGAATAAAAGTTCTACTGATTGCTTCTGTACAATGCCAGCAAGAAAACCACCTGCACCCCCTGTACCATTCAGAGCAACCAGCAACAGGTCCCCTGCAGATCCCTTCCCCTCCCTGGCACCCAAGGTGTCACCAACTCATGATTTTACGGAAAGGTAGATGGTCAGAGATACATGAGGTAATATTTGTTGCTACGTTTATCCAGTACAATAATTGGGCATTTGAGATTATTCTGTGTGCAATAATTAATTGTTAAATGCACTGAAACTTAACTCTGCTCATAAACAGCCACTTCTGCTTGTATATAAATTTTGAATGTGTATATATGGTAGAGCACAAAAAATTGTCTGAAGTTTATTAAAATTCCAATGTAATAGTATTTGAATAGACGAAAAGAGAAGGGTGAGCTACTGTCTCACTAAAATCTATCAATCCTGGACACAGATTTTGCTTAGGGAGCTCTTTCATTTCTGTTCCCCTTTGTGGAATTTCACAAGAAGAGGCTCCCTGCTGGTAGCCTCCCCCCTCCCTTTTTACTGTTTTGTTAGTTGATATTTATAAGTATTTACCAAAGAGCTGCCAAAGTTTAAGATTTGAATGTTGACAAGTATTGTTTAGAAGCTGTTTAATTTATAACAGAGGCTATGGATATTTGTGAAGCTTATATTTGAATTTGAGGCACAACAAAAACAGTTTACTTTCAAAACAGAAACAAAACTTTGCATATTAATATATTCAGTTAATCTCCTGTGTCAGTACATTTCAGTTACTAAATCCTATTGTGATATACACTCACTAGCACTAGTTCAGAATAATTGTTCCATATCATCCACTTATTCATTAATATTTTAACTATACTTTTTTCCCCACAAATTGGAAACAGCTGATACAGCAAGCTTTTCCTCAACCTCTGGAAAAAAGTCCCCTTGGCTTTTGAGATACAGAGCAGTATTTACCAGCTGCAGATTATGTAGTCTGCCGGCCGAGGGTGAAACAACACGCTTGGATTGTATTTAGAGTAGTGAAATACCCCAGGGCAGCACGCTTTTTAGATCCTCAAATGCTCTCACAACATGATCCATGAAATAATCCACTATTCCTTCGGACAGCCCCTGGTCAGCCACGAGCCGCAGCCGCCTAGGGAGTGACAGTGAGTTTTCTGTTGCGCTTTTTTCCATTCAGGTCATTCAAGTTGTACATTTGGAACAGCAGTGGTACTACTTGTGCTTCAGTGTGTGAGTTACCTTGTTTTATGCTGTTGCTGCAAACATCTGTGTGGTTGATGTTTTGATATATTCTTACATTAGAAAACCAAATTTGGGGGGGAGAGCTTTTACTAGTGGGAGTCACGTGATAAATATGTTGTCAAATATTTAATTGCAGTGATTAAAAACTATCTGTCTGAACTAGTGTGCGGCACCTCTGCACTTCACAGGACTGTGGGGACCACAGGGAACGCTCCAGAATTCTAATGTCTGTATAAATATACATATATATATATGTGTGTGTGTGTGTGTATATATATGAGCTGTAGTAAGGCCCTGCCATGTGTTGACGGAGGCAATGAGCAACAGCAGACACTGTGAAAACACAGAGGATGGAGGTGGGACCCACTCCCCATATGTCCCTGGACTCTGTTCCCAGTGTTCCCTGTCCCAGTCTCGCTCACCTGTCCATGGCTGTGTCCACTGGGACACCCAGGTATGCATGAAATATTCCCACCCTTATGATCTGGGCGGTTTTTCTCTCTCTGTGCCCCTGTGTTACCAATTTGTCAGGATAAATAAAACCCTCTAAGACCGTCTTTTTTAGTGTCAGCGAGTCAGGCATTACTTTATTCTTGGCCAGGGGATGCGTGGCTGACAAAATTCCAGCCTCCACACAGACACTGATATAGAAATTTTGCACTTATTTATACATTTTAGTAAACAAAGACATTAATGTTTATTGGTTCTAAATTACATAATTCTTTCATTAATTAGTAATCTGTCCTTTATTGGTTATTGATTTCTCACTTTTTATGCTAATTAGTCCGTATTTTTAGTCTTTTTGTATCTTTTCCTTTAGTAGGGAATTTCCAGTGCATATACTGAGTCTTTATCTGGTGGTTTCTGCAGAGTGTCCTTGAGATCCATAAATTCTGCATTCTGGATGTCCAACCTCACCACTCCCTCTTTCTCTCCCGGGCTTTGTTCAGTTGCGCATATCAAGAGTTAGTTTATCAAGACTGAATGTTTCAGTACTTTTCCTAAGCTGTTCCCACAAAAGTACCTTATGACAACTTTGCTAAATGCTGGCTGAGAGTAATTTAGACTAGTCCACTATTTATAATTTATATACATATAGCTGATGATTAATTAAAACCATTAATTTAAAAGCTAATTAAACTCCTTAACTGCAATTATTAAGACGTTCTATTGGTCCCAACACCGGGGGGGGCGCGTGGGCCCTTTAAGCGGCTCCCGTGGCCTCACGGGGTGGCCGGAAGCGGAAGCGGCCACAGCACCGGCGAAGGGGCCGTTGCGGCGGTTCCGGAGTGTCCCGGCGGATCCCGAAGGATCCTGGTGCTGCCGGCGGGGGCGGCGGCGGCCCCGCCGCGCTCTCAGGGCGTCCCGAAGCGCCGGGCGCGGCCGGTCCCCGCGCTCCCTCCCTGCCGCCGGTATCCACGGACGCGGCTCCGTTGCTGAGGGGCCGCCCCGCCCCGGCCATGGTGCGGCTGCATGTGAAGCGCGGCGGCGAGAGCCAATTTCTGCTGGAGACGCCGGGCAGCGCTCGCCTGGCCGAATTGGCACCTCTCGCCGCCCGCATCCACAACGGGCGGCTGAAGGTGCAGCGCCTGTGCTCAGGTACCGCTTGGGGGTCGCGGGGGGCGGGAACGGCCCTCAGGAACCGCTTGGGGGCCGCGGGGGGCGGGAACGGCCCTCAGGAACCGCCCGGGCAACGGGAACGCGCTGCCTCCGGGCTTAACGGGGCCGTGATCACACAGCGCAACCGCGTGTGAATTCTCGGCTTTGGTGTGTTAGTGAGTGCACTCCACAGCGCTGAAAACTCTCTCGCCGTCTGTCTCGGCAGTGGCTGCTTGAATCAGGGAATCGTGGAATGGTTTGGACTGGGAGGGATCTGAAAGCTCGTGCAGTCCCACCCTCTGCCGTGGGCAGGGACACCTTCCACTATCCTAGGTTGCTCCAAGCCCCGTCCAACCTGGCCTTGGACACTTCCAGGGATCCAGGGGCAGCTTCTCTGGGCAGCCTGTAGCAGGGCCTCACCACCCTCAAAGGGAAGAATTTCTCCTCAGAATCCCATCTAACCCTGTCCTCTGGCAGTTTGAAGCCATTCCCCCTCATCCAAAGTCCTCCTTCAGGGCACTGTGAAGTGCTCCCTTGTGACCAGCAGTGCCCCAACGTGTGTGTAAGGTTATATTGGCCACCACGTGCATCCCCTGACATGCAGTGGAGTCAGTGACGTGTCTGAATTAGTGCTGAGTTCACTTCTGAGGCAGCTTTAAAGAACCTTTCTTGCCCCACCGTGGGGCTGTCAGAGCAGAGCTTTCCGTCAAGTGAGCCTGACCTGGGGGTGCAGTCCACCCACACCTGCTGTGCACCAGCCACAGTGTTTGTGGGGTGTCTGGGGCCATACTGAAGCTGCTCTGAAATTTAAAAATCTTACTAGGGAAATACCAAAAAGAGAAGGTTTATGGCCTGTAAGTACCATGTGGGTTTGCATCCCTGCATGTGTCATTTGTTACGTTGTTTTATGGGTATGTGGAACGTATAAATTTCAACATTATTACAGCATCCATATCTATATATATGTGTTTATATCCCTCCTTATTTATCCCCTGTACTTAGCTGTTGAAAAACTGAAAGCTAGGGGCAAGGTTTACCTGCCTGTACATCATATGAAAGGCTTTTGTAAATGGACTATAGTAACAGAGATTTTTAATCTCGTTCTCTAAACACTCTAAAGAGATGGAGGAGCTAGCAGACCATGGTATTTCCTTACCATACAATATGCAAGGACTGACAGATGAGCAGATCGAAGAGCTGAAGTTAAAGGATGAATGGGCAGAGAAGTGTGTCCCCAGTGGTGGAAGTGTCTTCAGGAAGGATGAAATGGGACGAAGAAATGGATTTGGTAAGTCAAATGTAAACGCTTGCTTCTTTCCTTTCAGACACAGAAAATCCATAATATAACAGGGAACAACAAATCCCTAATTCTGGAACGGGATAGCCAAACTGTAAGTTATACACACAGGAATTCTGTCTTGGTTTAGAATCTGGGGTAATGCTGATTTACAAACCTAAAGAGCAGTATCTTTCTTCAGCACATAAACAATCACCAGGAGCAAGTTTGGTTTACTCTCCTCATTTGTAAATGTACACTTGAGAACTGGTTTTCTCTGGGGACTCTTAAGATACATTAACAGGTTGTTTTTCTAATATTTCTCCTTTTTTCTCATTGACTGGGACTCAGATTCACTGAGCATGTGTTTGTAAGTGGGAGAACAGCCTTGTGATATTGACCAAGTTAGATTATTGAACAGTGTGTTCAAGTACCTAGCTCTGTCAGATGATGCGCTTAAGTGGCACATAAGCTGGGAACGAGTATGCTTTAGCTGTATTTTTGTTTTTGAGGACAAGTTTGTTATAGCATTTAAAATAGATAACTGTGATATGAAACGTACGGTGTATTTGCAAAACTGTCTTTGGTGTTAGACTGAGATTTTAATTAGAAAAAACCAGACAACTGCAAGCTGTTATGCCCAGTTAAAGCATGTCTGCCAGTACAGCCCCCAATAGTCCAGCAGGGAAGGAGCCTTGGTTTATGTTGTGGAGGGTATGGGATTATGGTTGTCGCTTTTTACTGAGTACCTTTGTCCCAAATGAAGTTCTAGGTCATAGAATCATGGGATCACATAATGGTTTGGGTTGGCAAGGACCTTAAAGCTCATCCAGTTCCACTCCCCTGCCATGGGCAAGGGCACCTTCCACTAGACCGCATTGCTCCAAGCCGTGTCCTACCTGGCCTTGGACACTTCCAGGGATGGGGCAAATACTGGTCACGCATCTTTGGGGGAAAGTAAGTTTGTTTGTCCCATGAGAAATACTGCTTGTTTCTTAAGTTAGTGAGAAATACAGGAATGCACTATCCAACTGGTAAATAGACTGCAGCTTAGTAGTGTTTCTCCTGTTTTATGATTTAATACTGTTTCCTTTGCTCACACTGGAGTCTGGACAGGTTGTGTGCTTGGTTTCTTTACAGTAAGTGTAGACTATGAAATATGTCTCTTACTTTTAGCTCCAAATGAGAAAATGCAGCAAGTTATAAAGAAGACAATAGAGGAAGCCAAGGCATTAATCTCTAAGGTGAGTTTTCTCAAGTGGTGTGTGGGGCTTTCCTAGTAAGTGCTGTGGAGCTGAGCATCTTAAATAAATAAAATCAGGCTTTTCAGTGCAAGGGCTGACAGTTGTTGAGAAATGCCATAAAGTGATGTGAATAGTGTAATAAAACCTGACATTTTGGTTAATGATTTTCTTCAATACTTTTGGCAAATGGTTCAACAGGTTAAGGAATCAGATACTGAACTCCAAGGGAATGCTGGCAGCTGAGCCCATTTGGAACAGTTAAAGCACATTCAGTTTTATCCACGCAATTTGCTATTGATGTGTTCTTTGGGTGAATGCTTGTCATGCTTTCTGGTGAAAAATTAACTGTATTTTATGCTGTTCTTGGAGTTAATGAAGTCTTTTGACTTTTATGTGTAATTAATTGAAAAATGTGTTCTAATCTTAGATTATCACACGATCACAGATGGTTTGGTTTGGAAGGGACTTGAAAGCTCATCCAGTCCCACCCCACTGCCATGGGCAGAGACACCTTCCACTAGGCCAGGTTGCTCAGAGCTCAATCCAGCCTGGCCTTGAGCACTTCCAGGGATGGAGCAGGGATTAGGGCTTGGTTTGACGAGCACTTGGACTCATGCTCAGTCCTGCTGAGTGTTTGTGTTCAAAGACAAGCACAAAGTTTGCCCTGATGGGATGGTGCTCTCAGGGATTCAAACTTACATTACTGAATCTGTAGGTGCTCTGTGTTGTGTTTCAGCTGTTGTATGACTTTGAAACACAAATTAAGTAATATTTATGCGGAGTGGAGGAAAGTTTGGGACGTCGTTTCTTTGGTTTACGACTTTATAAGGACAAAAAAGAAGAAATGTGCCTGTGTGTTTGAGGTTGTACTGGCCGGTTAACCAGGTCAAGAACGTCCACAAGGAGGCAGTGTTCCCTTATCTTAGTACTTAAGAAACTGTTACATCTGTAGGGAAGAACTTTATTTCTTTTCTTCCAGATGTGTCATGTTTCTTCTAAACCCTGCAGTAGGGTTTAGAATGATCTCAAGTACTTGGTTTTACAGATCTCTGCATGAGCTGTGCAATTTGCCAAGCTTTACGCTTCTGCTCACATGTGCTCTATTTTTTTCTCAAGTTTTAAGCCCCTTCTCTATCCCTCACTTGAATTCTGCTGGCTTGAATCATATTCATGAATCACAAGTGCTTGGAGCCAAAGCATCCCTGGCTGGTATCTGTGGTCATATGTGTCCTGGTTTGCGTCCTGTGTTCCACAGGCAGTTGTCTCCTGCACAATTTAGTCAAGATCTCCTTTTTTTGTTTCCTCCCCCACCCCATGTAAGCAGGCTAAACAGAGGGGCCAAAGGCAAGAGATGTCCTCCCAAGTCAGTATTCCAGTGAGGAAATTTGCACTCCTAATATCTTTGTACAGCCTGTTAGCTCTGCTCAGATATCCCATCACTGAACCTTTGAACTGGGCACAAAGCAAAGTCTTTCTGCAGGTTTTTTTGTATTGCCAACGATCCCTGTCTGTATTTCAGAAACAAGTTCAGGCCAATGTGTGTGTTGATATGGAGATGGTGAAAGATGCATTGGAGCAGCTACGAGGGGCTGTGATGATTGTGTATCCAATGGGATTGCCTCCACATGATCCAATTAGGATGGAGTTTGAAGATAAAGAAGACTTGTCAGGAACTCATGTATGCAGTAATATATTCCCATTATATGTAGTCCCTGGGTTAAACATGGGCTGTGCCATTCTTCATCTTATCAGTGAAGGTTGTTTTCACCTTCGATATGGAGAATTTGTTGTCCAAAGTGTTTATATTAGATCAAGATTGAATGGAATATAAATAAAAATGCCATAGATGAGTATGAGGAGAAAGATGTAGAAGTAGAGTGTAAAATTACACTTCATGTTAGGTATTCCAAAAAGATTTTTTTTCCCAGAAAAAAGAAATCTGATTTTAGGAAAAAAAACGAGAAGCACCACTCCCCAGCTCTTCACCTTGTTCATTTTTTCACAGGCTGGAATTGAAGTTATAAAAGAATCGGAAGCACAGCTGTGGTGGGCAGGAAAGCAGTTGGAAGAAACAAAGTTGCTCTCTGACTACATAGGCAAAAATGAGAAAACAACCATCATTGTCAAGATCCAGAAAGTGAGTATTGCTGCAAGATTTCTCTACAGGTTCCTCACCCTTGGTTGTCTGTTCTCTGTGGAGGAGAACTATCCCTAGGAGTATAAAATGGATTAGATTAGTTCCAGCTTGAGCATCTTAAAACCGTACATCTCTTTTAAGGTTTGAATGGATTATACTCCTGAGTTTTTCTTCAATAATTCCTTAGCCTGTCAGTTATGTACTTGCTATCTCTTGCTCCATAGTATTTTTGTGAAGTATAACAAAGAGGTATTTAAAGAGTAAATGAATACAAACTGAGAAACTTTATGGCAAATCTTGCCACCTGCAGGTTCTGCAATGCATCCCTGAGAGGTACGTCAGGTGATTTGTGTTACTTAGAAGACCAGAGATGCTTTTCGCTTTCATCTCGGGATCACTGGAAAATGGTGTGGCATCTCAATAGCCACTGAAGTCTAGGCTCCCAGGAATATTGTCTGTTTATTAGTTGAAGGGCCTGTTCAAAGAATGCAGTGCAGTACAGGGGTTTCTCTCTGCCTAAACTGCCTCAGACCCTGTATGTTCTCGAGAACATCCACTATCTCCATGCAAGATGCTATGTTTGCGGTTGCTGACAGCAGGCATGTTCTGCTTTGTCCATCATTTCTTCCAGGAGCACAGTTGCCTGGATAAGCAATTTCTTTTTATATGTGGTGGTTTATAACTCCCTTACTTCCCTGCCTTACTGAGTCCTATGCCATCCTGTCTCTGTATTAGCAGGGGAGCTAAAGATATGCGTGCATCTTGAGATATCTAGAGTGACCTTAAAACAGATTTTTTATGTCTTTTAGAGTGGAAATTTAAGTAAAATAGAATCAATCCTGTTTGTGTCTTTCATTGACAGCATGATTCAGATACAGAGATGAAAGAATAAACCTTACTTCCCGGTGAGGGTGGTGAGGCCCTGGCACAGGGTGCCCAGAGAAGCTGTGGCTGCCCCTGGATCCCTGGAAGTGTCCAAGGCCAGGTTGGACATGGGGGCTTGGAGCAGCCTGGGACAGTGGAAGGTGTCCCTGCCTATGGCAGGGGGATGGAATTAAATGATCTTCGAGGTCCCTTCCAACCCAAACCATTCTGGGATTCTGTGAATGCAGAAGCAGTCTCTCAGCATTTATTTTCCTGACCTGAGGGACCTTATTAAATTTGAGCAATCCAGTTGTCTGAAGAAAGGTTTTTGATGTCTTTGTGTAGCAGCTTCTCCTCTGTATCACAAATGCCATCGGCAACTTTTACCATTTCCCTTCCAGAAAGGACAAGGAGCTCCAGGGCGGGAGCCTGTGATCAGTCATGAAGAGCAAAAAGAGATGATGCTGTACTACTACAGGAAGCAGGAGGAGCTGAAGGTAAGTGTTCTTTTGGTGTCCGAGAGCTGAGCTGCTCTGACAGAGCTCAGGCTGCATCCCTGACCGCCTCCCTCCCCTTTCTGCCACAGAAACTGGAGGAGGAGGATGACGACTCATTTCTAAATGCTGAGTGGGCAGACAACCATGCTCTGAAAAGGCAATTTCATGGTGTAAAAGACATAAAATGGGGTCCAAGATGAAGCTCTGCAAACCCCTTCTTAAGCTGCTCAGCTGATGCTCTTGTTTGCAGCAAGGAGTTGTGTTGTGTGTGGTAGGTTCTTCTGACAGCAGCTGAAATTTTCCCTTCTGCGGCCTTAGGTGTTCAATGAATGTTCGTATTTCTCTGTGACTGCAGCAGCACTTTTCTCTGCAAAGAATTAAACCAATTCTCCTGAAGTACGGTCTTTTATTAGAAACCTGTAATTTGGATATGGAAATGTCAATCTATTTCATAGATAACAGATCTAGTAAATACGCACTGAAATGTTTGGTGTTGTTCAGAGTGGTCTTCTATACTCTCTTCTCATTCTTACTGTTAGATGGTGTGCTCTGGAGAAGGTAATTTATTTTATAGGAAATCAGTTTCCCCCAACTAATCCAGGGAGAATAAAGATTTTTAAAATTTGCTTGTTCACATTTCAACATATCTATTTCCAAACTTTAATTTTGAAATTAGGTAACCTCTTAATAATTGTTTAAAGTAAGTGTTTTTATATCAATACAAGTAACATCCTTGTGGAATGCTTCATTTTCATTCTTTGGGTTTAGTTTTTATTTCTGGTATATAGAGGTTGACAGAAATTTGTATACAAAAATAAGCATAATTTGCAGGTAGATTGAATAAATAAACCCAAGTTTAATAGGGCCGGATCTCTAAGATGGAAGGGAAAACCATCACGACAGACACAGATCAAGTTAAAAGTCAAATGTTTGCTGAACTTGCAGCTTGAAGATTGGATACAGAAAAGATAATTAATGCCATTCAGTGAACTGTTAATAGTGAT
>VYXC01011461.1:73160-106921 GCA_013397175.1 Platysteira castanea
TTACTTTTAGGGAGGTTCGATGTCTGGTAGTTTTTCTTGAATCTCAACTTTACAGTAACATGGCTTTTTACAAAATGAAAAATCAGCATTTCTGAGTTAAAAAGTTCAAATATTTTTTATTTAAAATTTATTTGGAATTATTTCACATGCCAAAAAAGGTTTTTAACAAAACACTTTGTTCTACCACTTCCTAAGAGGAAAATCAATGTCCTGGAGCTTATAATATTCTCATTTCCTCTCTGAAACCAAGGGAAAAGAAGGTATAGGAAATATTTAACACAGATTCTGCTCTCCTTTGGCTGCTTTTCTCTGCTGTAATTGGTGCTGGTTTTTTCTTTAGGTGAGCAAACTTCCCATAGCATTGATGCTTTCTGGAGTTCTCACAACAGTGTTTGTAGATCTGCTGGATTTATTTATTGTGACTGAAATTGAATGAACTCACTGAACAAAGATTAAAGAGTACAGGAACCCAGGAAAGCCTATAGGTATTTAACTAACTTGGTACTGTCCGAGGAGATAATGAGATAAACACCACACGTAGGTTTGCAAATTTGCAAAAGCGTTTTGTCTTTCTTTTAAACCACTTACTTCTAGAAGTTTGAGAGTAGCCATGTCCTTCCAGGGGGAAAATCCATTCTCTCTCAAAGGAGACACACAGCAGAATATTGCTATAACTTTGGTTTTGTGGGCATATTACCATCCTGATGAATGGAAATGGTTTCCACACCTGGTTTCATTCCTTTTCTCCTTTTCACGGTTTTGCTCTCTCACATTGCTCCATTCTCTGCCTCACCTAGGATTCCAGATAAATAAAAAAGATTCATTTATTGCTTCCTGCAACCTCACCCAGCGTTCCTGGCAACAAACTCGAGGCTATTTTCAAGGCAGGAGTGGGGAGTTCAAACAGCTACACCAGCACTGCATGTTGCCTTCCAGCAAGTTCAGATATTGGTGCTGGGTTTTATCATTTCCAGATGTGTGTCATGCCCAGAGCCCTGTGTGGGGCACAAACCAAACGGTCCAAAAAACTTGCAAGCTCTCCTTTGCAGTATTTTCTCCTTAGGCTGCTCTTCTGGGAAATGGCAGGGATTTTACTGCTGAAACTCCATCCCACTGCTAGCCCTGAGTGTCCTTCCTGTAGCATCACTGCTGCTGCCCCATGGCACCCTCCCCATGGGTACATCAGCCCTCAGCCTGGAGAGGGAGTAGATTCCAGCTACAGCACTTCAGCTGCTAGTTTTTTCAGGGCTTGGGTCAGGTAAGTGCATACCTCATTAATTTTTTATTTTCTCTGCTGGATGCTTTTTCTGCAGAGGGTGTTGTTTCAGAAAGATCCAGATAATTTAATGTCTGTTTATCAGGTTTTCCCATGTTTGTCTTCATTCTGACTTTCAGACTGCTGTGAACAGTGATCATTTGGGAATGAAGTGAACCACTAATTGACAGCTTTCCCCAACTAGACTTGGACAGTTTATGCAAAAAAAATAAAATAGCAACCCAAATTCAGACTATAAATATTTCAGTCAAAGGAAGAGATCCTGAGTGAAGCTTGACCTCCCAGCCTGGAGCAAAAGCTACTTCCCCTGCCCTGCTGAGTTGCTCCTGGAGCTGAGATTTGGACAAGGTTTGTCACTATGTTTAAGGATCCATTTAAAGAGGCATGCATTTTTAAGCACTGCACTGTTTTGGTTTTTTTTTTTCCCTCAAAACATATTTCCAGTGGCTGGGAAATGCTCCGTCTTGGGAAGCAGCTGCTTGTCTGGCACCTGCAGGAATTTTTTACTGTCTGCCCACGGCATGCGGTGGTAGGCAAGGAAGGAAAATCAGGAGGTATCAGGTGTGTTAAATCACTATTTCAATACAAAATCAGGAGGTATCAGGTGTGTTAAATCACTATTTCAATACAAAAGGTGTTTTTCCTCTAAGGTTGTAAAAGCAAGGAGAGGACTGGGAGTTGGGAAAAGTGAACCACTTTGCCCCAAGGAAGGGACTAACTTCTGAGTTGCAAACTGAGTTTCTGCTGATCTGCTGCCACTGCAGTTGTTTTGTCACCAGGAATGAAGACCCTGGTTTCAGCTGGGAATCCCAAGGAGGGATATCAGATGGATGGATGTGTGGATGAAGTGAACAAAACAGGGAAAGGACCTGTGGACCCAGTGGCAGGAGCAAAGGCAATGGGCACAAAGTGAAACACAGGAGGGTCCCTCTGAACATCAGGGAACATTTTGTCACTGTATGGGTGGCCGAGCGCTGGCACAGGTTGCCCAGAAAGGTTGTAGAGTCCCATCCTTGGTTGGACCAGGTGTCCTCCAGTGTGTCACCACTAGGGCATGCTGACTTTACCTAGTCTTGGGCAAAGTGAAGTCTGAAGGAAAGGTAACTCCCAGCTTTTGTTAAAATGTCAGCTTCTGACATCTGAGACTTCCCAATAAAAAATGAGGGAAGAAAATGCACAAATTTTAGTGACTATAAACAATAACTGCCAGACAGATAACTTCCAAAAAAGATCTGCTGGGTATCAGCTGGCCTGTGGGCCCCAGGCTCTCTAGGAGGGAGTTTCGCCAGGACTCAGAGTTTTGGGTATCTCACCAGAGCAAGGGGCCCTGGAGCCCCTGCCCTCAGCCCTGCGGGTCAGAGCCCTGCCTGCTCCAGTAAAAGGAAGAGGATCAGATTTTTTTTTACTGGTATGGTCTGTCAGCAGGGGGAATTGTCGGGATGTAGATCAGTCCTTTTGTATCTGACCAGGAAATGGGTGGCACCTGCCCCATGAGTCAGGAGGAAGGAGCCAGCTCTGGCCCAGAGCCCTCCCCAAAGGCAAGCTTGCCTTCTTCCACTCTCAGGACCAAGGCACGGGCTTCTCCAAACCAAAACCTATTAATCAATGTCGTGTGTAGCACAGGCTATGATGACTTCCTACTCTAAAAGGGAGAGCAGTGTCCCAGAGGAAATTGCAGCCAAATCCTGGGCTGTGCCTGGCCTCTCCCGCAGTTTCCCAGTGCTCTGGGTGACCTCAACCCTCCATCCATCTCCTTAGCCTCTCTTCCTTCCGCTGATAGGATGCTAATTGCTAGTGAGATTTTTCCAATTGAGCACAGGATTGTACCTTAGTCATCTGAGCAAGCTCCCTTCCTCCCTTTAAAGTCTTTCCAGGCTTAATTTGACTTTGTATCAGTAGGAAATGAGAAGTCATGTCGCTGTTTTCTTTCCAAGTGTTTCATACTCTGGTCTACCTGGACACACAGCATCTGAGTGGGGAAGCACAATGAACCCATGAAGTATTACCAATAGGAAGTGACATTTTTCCTCCTTTTGTTCAGTAAATTCCCTACGGGCTGCAGCTAAAATATTGGAGGCATTCTTAAGACAGGAAGGCTGTTGTGGTTTCAGCTTAGATACATTACTGATTTCATTTTCTGTCCAACTGAAACCAAATCTGTCTAGTTTAACAATTTTCAAGCGAAGATTGCAAACTGATAAAAAATCCTGAGAATATGACCTGCATTCAGTGCTGGCTCTAACCCTGCTTTAGGATCAGAAAAATGAACCCAGTGTTTCCCTTAAGTAAGATGTTTTAGTGTGTGGCAATGTCAGGAGTCTTTTATGAAAGCGGCAGCCATTTTGGAGCTTGTCCTTCTGAGATTTGCCAGCACGGGTAGCAGCAGGAGTACATCTCAGGCAGGTCTATTCTGATGGTTGAATACATCTCTGCTTAAATATTTTCCGCCTTTTTTAATATTCGTAAGCATACATTTGGCAGTTGATCCCAAATTACAGTGAAAAGTAATCTGTAGCATGAATTAAAACTGCAGAGTGTTTTTCACAGAAGGATGTGTAGACAGTCAAGGGTATGAAACCCTCTTTTTATTGCTTTTTTTAATTTTACGAATAATTATATTCACTGATACAAATGTTCCTTCACAGAAGGTACATTCTTTTTTTTAAAGGGATAGGGTGTCATCCAAAATAAGCCATTTATTGTTCATTAATATAAAATGTATTCATATTTCTAGGAGGTGTCATATCCAAACCACTGTTCATCCAAATTTCCTGTATGATCTGCTCCCTGCGTTCAATCCTTTCGGCCAGTTCCGCTGCCTCTGCTGAGTTATAACCTGAGTAAGAAGGTCTGTAAAGTCCGTCCGTCTCATCCTGGGTGTTCGAAAGGGAGGAATCCTCCCCCTCCTCTTCCTCCTCCTCCTCCTGTTCACTGCTCTCATAGGCTCTGGCACTCTCTGGCACCAGCTGATCCCTCTTCCTGTGCAATTTCCGGATGTCACTAGCATACGACGTGCGAATCACCAAGGCACACAGCGTGAAGAATAATCCCACACAAACACTGGACACAAACAGGAGAGCGGCTCTTTCGAGGTGATCTGCAGGCAAGAAAGCCAGGGCTTAATCACTTTACAAACTGCCAAGTGTGATTACAAACCCCCAGCTGCCATTCCCGCAGTGTTCCATAGCCATGAGGCATCCAAACCTCCCAACCCTCACAGCCCAACCCTGCCAGCTCTGCTGGGCAAAATCCAGCCTGGTTATAACATTGTAAAATAGCAACATGACCCCAACCCTTTATAAGCAGCTCACGGCTGTTGTCAACCAGCTACCAGAACTCTTTTTTGTTTTTTCCAGCCATCCTGCCAAAACGGGCCTTAGGCTCACAAACGGGGGGCATGAGAAGAGTGACTCCGGGCTCTGCAGGGCCTCGGCAGCACCTCCAGGCCAGGCTGAGTAGGGAGCACTTCCTTCGCACTTGGTGTTGCTAGGTCACAAAACCTGCTTCGAGTCACAGCAGAGACGGCTGGGTTTGGGATGGCTTTTTTTTTTTTTTTAACTACTCCTAAATGATCCATATATGTATACAACCCAACATTTCCAAAGGCAGATGTCTCCAGTGCTCCAACACGTCAGGGCCACGTTTACAAAACTACTGAACAGCCAACAGTCCCCACTGAAAATTTAAAAATATCTTGGCTGCAGTTGCTAAAAGAGTTTGAATCCTTCAGGGTAGGAAATATTCCCTAAATATCAATTATGCTGGGATTGTCCCATCAACAAGACTGTGATTATGTTGTAATAATATCATTACCATAAATATGGGATTACTAGTTGTAACCTTCAGAGTTGATCCTCCCTTTTCCCACAATGCCATGATCTAGTGAGTCAGACAATATCAGCTTCATTTTCCTACCTCTAATGTATGCAAATGTAGCCAAGTAGTTAGAGCTAACAATAGTTCCGTCTTTCTTTGGAAATCTTGATTCCCTTGGATCGAGGTCGACACCTGTGACACGAGGAGATAAGGTAAATTCAATGAAGCGACTAAATTGATATTCACCCGGTAACTTTCCAGCTAACAAATCCACCCAAAATACAGACAGGCCAGTGCTGTGCTGAAGGAGCTGCAGAACACTAGACCAAAGAATGGTTGGTAAGATAAATAAAGTATAATTAACAAATTATTGATAATATCAAACATGTAGAAAATGGCAAGTGCATTTAAAAGAGCCTATTACCCCTTGTGCCTATTCACATTGGGTTTTCTGCAATAATTTTACTTCATGAAGCTTCACGGTTCTCCAATGGCCTTCCCAGCCCAACCATGCCATGTGTTTCTGTTGCTGGGGACAGCGTACACACATCAGCCTCCTCCTTAATTTTGTGGCCTTGGAGAAGAGCAGGTGTTGGCATAACTTTTGAAAGATTCTTGGCCCTGAAACAACTACAATTTCACTTCTACTCTTCCCGACATGCTGCCTCTGGGCAGCTCACTCCTCCCTGCAGTGTTGCTGTGACTGCAGGACTCTGCTCACATTCCACTCCCAACCTGTCCCTCTGCTCTCCAATGGGAAGAGCAGCTCTTTCAGCAGGGTTTCCGCTACTTCATCCCAAACCCAGATTCTCTGGTGGTACATACCATCATTCTGTTTGATGGAAGACTTGTTATCAGGGACCAGGGGGTTGACAGCCGTGAGGATAAATTTAGGAACTGCAAAAAGAGAAAAGACAAATTGTGCTCTGTTAGTTTTAAGAAACCTCTCCCCACTTAATTACAAATCCCCACTGCTCACCCTGGGTTTATTAACTGCATTTCTGGCAGTGGTATTGAAGGTTGGATGTAGTAGGAACCCCACTGCAGCAGTTGGACTCGATCTTGAAGATCTTTCCTGACCTTAATGATTGTATGGTTCTTGCAAAGTCAGGGCAGCTCCGGGCCTGTGACTGGATTTACGCACCAGCCTGCTCCAGGAACAACATTGCAGCTCCATACAGCCTGGCAAACTGCCCTTTGTTTTCAACTGCTCAAGGGTGTGCCAACCAGTGGATGGAGACAAAATTGGCCTCTAAATTCAGCATAAACTGGGCTACAGCCAGGTGCTAAGTTGCATCTAGATACTCGGTTTGGAGGAGGATAATTCACTGTAATTCTAAGATAAATGTTAAAGTCTTGTGTGATGTCATTTGCGAAGCTTCTGAGACAGTTGCTGAGGAGGAAAGTGGGGAGGATGGGAATAAATGAGCTGCATCTCTCTCATTTCATTAATTTATTCCCTTGATAAGTGTTCACAGTCTTCTTCAAATAAAAGAACTACAAGCAGGTGCATTGTACAGACATTGAGAGTTCACATATTCTGTGATGGATGAATGGGCCCTTCAGACACCCAGATCTTGGCACCTGTTCCTGTACTATGTGAAGGTAGATTGATTGATTTTCAGACTGATTGGGGAGGGGAAAGGGAAGAAATTTCAAGTATGATACTCACCTCTATCCCACATAGAAGTACTTGCCAAGAAATAGTGTTGAGAGAATTAAATGGAGCAGAGGAGAGTGAGGTTTGCAGCTTAGCATAGTTTTCATTTGGAAAACAGCTAAAAATAGCACTTCTTTCTGAGCAGAACTTTTCTTTCTGTGTGGGCTCAAAGTCAGAGCTGTTTCCTTTCCTGATGAAGGAATACTTTTGGGACTCTTAGCTCCTGTTTGCAGTGGAAGGCCAACAGATACAGGGGTAAATAGGCTCATTTCTATTTTGTCTTGTACCTCATGGTAGTTTGTAGTTGTTTTCCAGCGGCGGAATACTTTTCTTGGTGTGTGGGGCAGACAGGGAGCAGGATTGTTTCCAGCCTGCAGTCTGCGTTTGCAGGCCTGGCTGTTCTGAACAACATGCCTGTGTTGTGAACAATGTCCTGGGAGACTGCACTGTCTCCAGTGCCAGTGTGGGACCCGAAGCTCCTGTTGCATGGCCTGGGACTCCTTCACCTGTGCTGATGTTCCTCCTGCTCCCCCCACCCCAGGCTTTGCTTGCTCTTTTTCCCCTATGCCATTCAAGTATTTATCGTAGGGGGAATGTTTAATTCAAAATTGCATGGGCAGAAAGAGCCTGGCTGCTTGCATTGCTTATTTTCATTACGGTGCCTTTCAGAGGCAAGGACTTTAACTAGGATAGGCTACATCAGATCGCTGAGCAGAACAGCTGCTACCAGCATGAGGAATTTTTATTAAGATAATCGCGTCTGTTCTACAACTTGCGCCAGCACTGCTTTGGCAAGTAGGAGTCAGTCACCTCCTGCAGGCTGCCAACGGCAGCACGCAAAGGAACTCTGGTATCCAGGGAGTGTGGGTGCACCGCGGAGCGCAGGAGCCATGTTTCCTGAGAGAGGATTCCATGATCCTGAAGTGCAGGCTCAGCAAGAGCCAGGAGGTGCCACCTTGCGCAGATGGGAGATGATGCTGAGTAGATCACGGGGGGCACTGAGGCTTCAAGAAACCAGCACCTCCCGCCTCCTGCCATGTTTTTACTGTCACGAATGTAAAAATGCAGCCAGACTCACTACCCCTACACAGCTGCTGACCACTGGCAGGGGGAGCATGGGGTTTTTTCACATTCCTGACCACAACAGAAATACTTCGAAGTGTGGCACAGCCCTGAGAACGAAAGTGCTCTAGTCTGCTGAGTTCCTGTCACTACACGGGGAGGTCTATTTGCATTATCTTGGGAAGCATCAGATTAGCAGACATCTTCTAGTGAGGAGAATGAATGTAAAATGTCATTCTGGAATATGCTAAATTCTTCCCGTGTTCATTAGATGATCTGTAAAATAATCAGATCTGCAAATCATTGGCTAATGCTTCACATTGCACAGCCCAGTAAGATCTGGCAAAAGAAGAAAATCTTCCAAATGTGCCAGCAACACAAAAGAACACTATTTGTTACCCATGTGGTTTTGCAAAACCACATCCCTAAATAACAGAATGCATAACTCCAGTGCAAACAAACTCATGCTGCTTTTTTGGTATGCGGTTGTGCAAAGAGGAATGACTTGTAATTACGCTCATGCTAATTAGAGAGAATTACATTAACTCATTCATAAAGGCAGCTGCACAGTAATCTAATGTATTGGTGCAATGGCTGATTCCTGGATCTCTCCAGTAACAGGAAGCTGAATTACTGCACTGACTTTCACAGCTGCCAACCAGTACTTGGGGAGACTGAAAATCTCTCGAGGTTCATTTTCCTCTGATCTTCAGGTAGAGGAGATCTGGCCATCAATCTTACACTGCTGTTCTCAAAAGCAGGTCTCAGGTAACCTGTGGTCTTTGACCAGTACTCACTAGGGATGCAGTCAAAGGACTTTGCAGTATGTAGCTGTGGAGCTGTTCCTATTGAAGTATTTTAGGGAATTCTGCTACCTCTTATATATTAGTCTATAGCAAACAATATGGAAAACTGTTCCCTCTTGTCTGAGGAATGAGCTGGTATGTTTCAATTCTGCAAGGGATATACAACATCAAGCCTTTGCTTTTCATAAACCTTCACTTCCCCTTCCATGAGAAAGGAAACCCCTATGTGAGGGAGAAGCTGTAATGTGCTCACATGAATCAGGTTTCAGGACTGGGCTTGTATCCAGTGCTTCAATTATGCTGGTCTGTTTTACCTGCACTGATTCCAGGCAATGCCAGGTTATTTTTCCTAGCTCTGTTGCAGGTGAATTCTGTGGAACAGACTCTTATATTGATAGTATTTCTCAAAAATACTGAACTACATACTTGATATTTTATTGTTGGGTGCATTTTTTTATAGCAAAAAACCCTTAATTCCAGAGTCTTTGTTAGGTGCCGCTGTGCCCAGGGGATTGTTCACGTAGTGTATGGCTGTGTCACAAACCTCCTATGTTTAAGGGAAGCGGATATTTAGGAAGGCTCAGTGCCCTTATGTGGACATGTGTGTTTTGCAAGCAGAAATGAGGGCTTGAAAATGATTGTGCATTTGCTCTTACCACATGCATAGCTGACATTAAGGTATTTTGTCACTCCAGGTAGGCATGGACTTCCAAAATCCTGGCTCGTGACAACAATTTTGCATCTCTGCTTCCCATAACACCTTTTTGATAACACTTCCAGCGCTGTGTAAGACAAACAGTCTGAAAGAAAAAATATACGCAATAAATATACAACTGCATAACTAGAGATACAAATCTGCATCTGATCTCAGGCATAACTTTGCCCAAGCAGGATTTCAGAGTTAAATATTAAGATTTATCAATGCAAGGAAGTCAGCTGCAATAAAAATGTGGGCTTGCAGCAAGTTAGCTCTCCCATGTTGCCTTCCAGGTGCATACTAAGGCTGCAGGAAGAGTCTTGTCAAGCTCCAAACAGCTTCCCGATAGAAGGTCTTGATGTACTATTCAGGATGTCTTGGAAAAAAATAAGCATATCTAGATAGCTCTCTATCTATTCCATCTCAAATCAAGAGAGATGAAATGCCGTTTCCAAGTCTGTCTCTCAACCCTGAGTTACTGAGATGAGTCAACCGGACACCCAAGTTCAGTTCAAGTCAGGTGAGATCAGTTTTTATGTGTTGCAACAGCTCAGGCTTCAGGGAAGTTCAGGGTATTAAAAGGTAGCTTTTGATTTACAGTGAAGAGGTCAAAATGGGCTCAATATTTAACCAGGTAAACATGTGGCTTCCAAAAATAGGTTTTGCACTGGAGCTGAAATTATTTGAGTGGGAAAGTGTGTGAGTCACACTCTTCTTTAAAAAAAAAAAAAAAAGAACGTCTCTAAATGTGATTAAGTTCTCTGTATCCGCATGTGCTAAACTCCAAACCACAAAGCAAAAAACACCCTGTAGTTTTGGTTTCTAAACAGAAAGGATGCAGAAAGGACAAGTCTGGAGCAAGTAATACTCTGAGTCTTTCTGCATCACACCACACACTGTGGCTTTCTGTGTATGACAGCTATATCTCACTCCAGGCTTCTGAGGCAAGGGTGCTCTAGAGGTCTAAAACATAGTTCTCTGGGCATTAAACAGTCCCTCTTCCTACAGTAAAGGATGGCACCCAGTCACCTGCCAACAGCTGAAGCTCATTTGTGCCTCTGGAGGAAGGACAAACACTGTTTGCAAAGACACTCCAAAGGTTCCCCAGATCTGTTTGAAAAGAAGAGAAGGTTTGAGACTGAGTTCTTGACATCAAATGTGTGAAAATGGGGCACATTTGTGATTTTTAGAGTTAACTCCGTGACACCAGCACTAAATGAGTCATATACCTGGGCAGCGCCATCAGGAGATACTGGGCTGATCTGTCTGGCAAAGGGCCCCTGGCTTACTTTGGACATGGATTTTAGGAGAGAGCTCTTCCTTTGACTTTTCAGAGACCTAAAATCCCAGTACCTGTGTGTCCCAAGAGACTGCTGAGAAGGCAGGGAAGGGCTGACCTAAAGCATTGGGTAGTTCTGATTAAGTAACTCAGCAGTTTTAGTTTCCCTCCCTGGCAATTTCAGATGAGTAATGATATATTTGGATGGACATTTTAGGCAGCCAGTAGCTTACTTTGGCAAGTACAAAACCAGCTGGAGAATATCAGGAGGAATTATCAGGTGATTCATAAACGAATCGGAGCCCAACAGCAAACTGAATTATGTTTTCTACAGAATTTGCTGGGAGCTACTCTCGGTGCCTTATAAAAACAGGAGGATGCTGTGCTGATGGTTTTCTACATATTCAGTGATATGGCAAGTATGTTTCATTTTGCCTTTGGTAGGCGTTTGCTCATGTTTCTGTGGGACTTAATAGCTTCTTATCATCTTTATCCATCTTGGATTTGGCTTCTCCACCTGAGGAGCCAGTCATTATATGCCTGCAGGTTCTTGGCAGGCCAGTTTTTGGAGAACCTCCCAAGGCTTGCCTGAGGAGCCAGTCATTATATGCCTGCAGGTTCTTGGCAGGCCAGTTTTTGGAGAACCTCCCAAGGCTTGCCTGGTGTCACAGGTGAGTGAATGCAAACCACAGCTGGCTTCTTCTAAAGAACAGGACAGATGTTACCTGGAAAGACTTATAACATTAAAAAAAACTATTTAAAACTTCCTGTATTCTAAAAAGGTTTGAGTTTTAGTGATTATATCAAAAATCCTGTCTGGTTTATATGCATCCTTGCTACCTTCCCCGTCAGTAGTCCTCCCAGCAGCTATGATGGGAATAACTTGAATAACTTACCCTCCTCCTGGTCAAACACCTTACTCCAGTGACTGAATGAGGAGAGGTCAGTGCTGTGTTTTGAGTACAGGAATCCCATCGAATGGCCCCAAAGAAACCATTATTTGGGAGAGGAACATAAATACGCAATGTGGCTTCTTTCTGACTAAGTGCTGTTTGATCTATACAGATATCCCTGGGGCTTGTTAGACTGGTACCATACATTTTCAATAACATGCCTCTGGAAAGGCACATTCCCAGAGTGCTAAAAGGCTGGTGGCATCCAGTGGTGGCAGACAAGGCAGCAATGTGTGGCTGGGAAAACACTCTGTTCTCCACGCCTTTCTCCCAAAGTTGCTTGTTACACACCAAGCGTGGATCTTTTGTACCAGACACTGCTATGGATGGCACAGGGACACGGGTGTCAAGACGAGGTTCTTAATGCAGTAATAAACTATCCAATCTGACTGCAGCTATTTAACAGTAGGAGTAGAAAGCCTTGTTTCTGGAGGAAAGGCTCTTTCAGCTCTCTAATTAGCTTTGTTTGGGAAAGTTTTGGCATGCAAATGACATGCCATAAATCATGCAGGCTTTAATGAGAAGTAATTTGTCTTCTGGTTTCTTAAAGCTTCTCTCAATTCAGACAGGAGGAGCTTTCCCTCCCTTTCTTTCCACCCTGCCACACAAGACCTGCAGGTGATGGAGCATCTTGTGCCAGGCTCCAGCGACAGCGTCCTGTCCCACCCTCTCCAAACGTTTCCAAATGCTTTCATCCCCAACTGCTCTGTACACTGCTTTATGTTTCCTGGGCTGTGCCCACCAACAGAAGAATAAGGAGTTTGCTTTTAAAATCAAAGCAAAGAAATGCTTTGATTTTAAAATGAAAGCAAAGATTTCACACTTCCAAATCAGGATGGCTTGTGCTTTGTGGAGCCCAAATATCAGCTGTGGGGACAAGAACTGACAAGGGGAAACTACGGAGTTTGGAGAAAGCTAAGGCTGTAGGATCCTAAAGAAAGTTGCTGAAATAATATGGTAATTTATGCAAGAGCATAGCATGCAGGGTCCCGTCTATGCATCAGAAAAGGGCCACTTGAACTGCTGATTCCAGCAGAAACATACAATGTGATCAGCAGTACTTTTATACAAAACATCCCTCGAACTTGGGCTCTCTCTCCTCCTTACACATGGGTGTGCAGAGTGGGGGATCCACCCAACAAAGACTAAGGGCAAGAGACAAGTGGGGCTCTTCGCTTCCTGGCAGCAGGAACCAGACTCCCTGCTCCTGCATGTGCACAGGCAGGAGTTCCTCGGCTCCTTTTAGACTTAGAGGCCGAGTGTACTTTTCCAAACCTTTCACAAATTTGAGCCATGAAAAAATAGACCTAAGAAACCCCTGATTTGCTGGTAAAGAAAACATTACTGGTTGAAGTGATGTGTGTCTCAGAGTGCTCCAAGCAACTTCCACCAGCCAAATCTGATCTTCCCTTTTCATCTCAGAAGAAAGTTACTTGGACTCTAAAAATGCTGGCTGGTCACTTCTTCCCTTCAAACAATCACTCCTCATCCTGCCACTGCTCTGAAAACCTCTTCTTTTAAGGCAGTTTTTTCTTGACAACATTGGTTGGGGCCAAGGGGTGCAACGGCTGCTACCGGCACCTCTTGGGGCCCAAAGCACCTACTAAGCTTCTCAGTTTCCTCGGGCTGACACAGGCAAGGACCTTTTCATATCTGATGTCTGCACACAGAGAGAGCTGACTTAAGGGGTTTTGTGGTGGAAGCAAAATTGAACTATTGAACCCTTTTGCATCCACAAAATTCATTTGACTCCTGTCTCCTACTCCCAAAGTGTCAAGGCAGTGAGGAAACATTTCCAGATCTGCCTACAGGTGCTTGTGCCTTTACTGCTGTTACTTCTGCTCTCAAGAGACTTTCCCAAGGGACTGGCTTACACCAGGCAGAGAGTACATCTTTTAGTAAGAGACGGAAACCAAAAGCTTTTCAGTCAGTGAATAAGAGATGTTAGGGCCTTTGAATTGGCCACAATATCCAAACAAACAAACTAAAAAGAATCACAGCATCATAGAATCCTGTTACATTTAAAAAATCATGACACCTAATTGGACTGGAAGGAACCTACAGGATTTTGAAAATCCCTCTTGCTTGACTTGCTCACCCCTTCCTTAGCTGAATTCCACTGGGAAGAGGAGACTAGGACAAAGCCTAACCCCAGGGTATGTCATGGCACAGTGCAAGCTGTGATGAGAGCTCGTGAATTCTCCACTTCTCCTCTCAACCTTCCAAAAGTGGGACCAGGTAAAAGGGCTGCACTGGAAGGAACCCCACCTTCCAGCAATGAGAACCATGACAGGGGTGTATTTCAGGACTCTGCCGGTCACTGGTGCTTGAGGGAACGCACATCTGACCAGCCAGTGTGCATCCAGAGGAGTTTCTGGGAAGGATATTGCAGTGTTCTAGCTTGCAAGTTGAACCTAGAGGCAACCCACTACCAAGCCTTCTTTCAAGTACTTTCATGTATTAACAAGAGTAATTTATTATTTGAGAGGTGTTTGTTGTCCTGAATTCTCCTAGTGCTCTCTATGGTAACCTGTTCTGGCACAATTCTTGAACTTCTTCTGGCCAATAAATTTTCTATTTCCTCATGTACACATTAGTACAAATATAAAAGAGATAATGGGTCAGAAAAGCCAACAACTCAAACAGGAACAAACTCCTACGGCTTCCTGCTTTGCTACTGGGCACAATAGATTCCTCTAGGCAGAACCATCTGCGACAAAACCACACCCAGAATTTTCTTGTGAAGTTTTTGATAGTCTTAGTAAAACAGGGAGGTTTCTTGCTGGAAATTCTGTACAGTCTTAACAGTGCCAGACATTTGGACAGCTGCAGAAACTGTTTCTTCACTATTAAACTGGCTCAGAAAACCAGTTGCATGAGTAGATACTCGTGATAAATGTGGAGGTGAGGCTCAGGATCCTACAAATGCTCAAGACCACACAGATATCTCCCATAGCAGAGATGGATTTATATACTTTATTTCCTATATGGAGAAGAGCCTTTATGCCAAAGAAATGTTATGTTTTCCTGGGTTCCCTTTGAAGCAAAGCTCTGAAAATCTGTCAGCTGATTTGACAGATGGTTCACAGAAAAGCGATGCTTGAGAGCACATCTGTCCCAGCATAAAGCTGCTGTTTGTCATTGCTATCACACATATCAGCAGGTAGCCAAAATCTTGAGGTGTATCCTATTCAATGCCCAGTACACCTGGCAGGACCATATCAACTATGGAGAGATGCAAAACTTTTGAGCTCACCAGAGACTTTCCGTGCCTGTCATTAGGACCTACAGATGACTTCTCTTCTGCATAGTGCTAAAAAAATCGCCTCACAGTTTCTCTGCGATGCAGTGAAAGAACTGGAAAGGCTTGAGAGCTGCCCTTAGGCTGAATTGCACCAATGGGAGCAGAAACAACAGTGGATGTGTGTTGGAGCCAATTTAGCTTTTGGTGCAAACTTAAATAGGTACGTGGACTCTGATTCAGGAAGGAAGAGCTGTCTCAAGTCATCACACTCAAATTACCATTGTTTTGCCTGAGTGAAAGGTACACAGTCATTGCAGAAATCTAATCATGCACCCACTTACATCTGTAGGTGCTTAAGTCACCACACAAACAAGATTCAGGCTTGAGACAGATAGATCTGAAGTCAATTGGTGTGGGGGGCATTGGATCTGGCTCCTAAGAGCCAAGTCTTTTTTTATAACTGAATGTGAACTCCCACACCACAAAGGGGCTTTTGGAAATTCCACTGCCTGCAGAAGGTCGCTGGTACCATGCAGGAAGAGGCCTAGCAGTTCCATTAAGTAGTAGGAAATCTATACAAGGATCTACCTTCTGTAGACCTGCTTTGTGTTTCTCTCAGGTTTTATGCTCTCTCCTATTACCAGTGTCTTAGGTTGCTTTATAGAACACAAAACCAGCGGCAGCCAGGGTGTTGCTGCACATGTGCTTGTACACAGGGGCCACAGTAGAGCTTGTTGCTTTTGCAAATTCTTTCTCTTTATCCTGGAAGACTTTATCCAGTAGGAAAGGTTTGCAGAATTCTGATTTGTGAACTGTGAGTGCTGACATCAGAGGCAAGGGAGTGATTTTGAGAGGTCAGTGAAGTGCGGGAGATGAGTGTGCTGGCAACTTCTCTCGATCAGCCGAGACACCTCTGCCCTGCCTTGTGTCACCTGTTAATGCCACCATCATAAGGGGTGTGGGGACCAGTCAGAGACTTGCTAAAACGTTTCCTCCACAGAACAGACAGGCACAGCTAAGTCTGTGTGAAGGCCCGAGAGAGTCAATGTGAAACACAGATTTGGCAATATTGAATAAATTCTTGTCTACGAACAGATTGTGATTTTCAGCCAATACATTTTTAATAGTATCTGTGTAACTAAATAGAAACATTGGCTTGCAGGCAAAGAGCTCTTAAGATTAATTACTGATCTCTTCTTGATGTTCAGAGATGCTTCTCATAGATGACACTAAAGCATGTTTCTTAGGAGCAATGTTAAGCCTTTGCACAGGGCTGGCATCAGTCATGCAAGCCCTTCCCTGTGTAGTACTAAGGAGTTTGAACAGCACACTCATCTCGTGCTGGCCTTCTCCATGGTATGAAAAGCTACCATCATGCCTTCAGTGTCACCACTGAACATACTATTCAGTTTAGTACTGTGTACATAGGACATTTCTGACTTGGTGCCAGAGAGAATTCCCAAGTACATTTAACTTTCTAGTGTGCCACCACAGCCTTGGAGTCTAGCCATGTAACAGCATCTAAAGCAATGGCCCTGCCTCATGGACCCTCTCCTTACAGTCTGCAGCTGAGGTGGGGAATATCTGGCAGAAACAGGTATCAGAGAAGAAGGAGCAGTAAGACACAGTATCATGACACTCAGGTCACTGGGTCATTGTCAGAAGCTGGAGGAAGAAGAGAGGCAAAGAGCTGATATTTAGTATATGTCACCTAAATTCAAGACAGACAAGAGAACGTTTTTGATGCTAATCATACTGAGGACTGATTAACTATATGAAAGTTTATTACTTTGCTGCATTTATTACTCTATGTTCCTCCCTCCTATTGGGCAGTTTGTTTGA
The DNA here is from genome assembly GCA_013397175.1 of Platysteira castanea. Taxonomy (NCBI): domain Eukaryota; kingdom Metazoa; phylum Chordata; class Aves; order Passeriformes; genus Platysteira; species Platysteira castanea. The sequence continues at coordinate 89,796 of VYXC01011461.1, forward strand.
GTTTCAGGAATAATCTCTCTCACATTTTAACTACCGATGCTTTCAAAACACCATTGCTCCTGCACCTGAAGTTTCTCCCCACCTGTGCCCCCTGTGCTCCTGCCTGGAGAAGGTCCCTCAACAGTGCCCAAACATACCAAAGGGGGGTGTGTGCTCCGCTTTTGTTGAGCAGACGCTCTCCTCGTGTGCCCATCTGCCGTAGGTGGCTGAGTAGATGATAAGGAACTTGGATTCCTGACAGTGGAGCTTCAGTTCCTGGTTTTCACATGCTGATTTGGTTTTGTGTTCAGCTAAAGTAGAAGCAGACAGCAATATGATAGCATGAGGCAATTTATTTAGCTGGACTGTTAATAGCAAATAGCAGCAGGACAGAAACCAGCTTTCCTGCAAATGCTGTTGCAAGTGACATGTGGCACAGCCAGACACAAAGTCAAGAGCAGAGTGCTTCTTCCAAATGAATTGCTCCCAAGTGACTATCTAGAGCCTGTGGCTCATTTTTGAACAGAATAAAAAACCCTAACTTTTGCCAATCTCCTCTCCCAGTGGAACAGCCTCCCTGGTTTCCTGGCTTGCTTTCCACTCCTGCTCAGTAAGAGAAGCTTCATCCTTCCCTTTTGTCTCTCCTCAGGACACTGTTGCATTCTACGCGTGCCTCAGCTGCCTCTGCACGTTCATCAGTCGCAGGCAGGGCTGGCACTGCTCAGTGACAGCACTGGGTCAGGGATGGACAGTGGGAGGACAAAGGCCAGGACAGGGTCCCCATCCCAAGCCAGACAGTGCTCTCAGCTGTATTTGCACGGAGCCGCCAAGGGGCTCCATCAGTGAGTGGGTTTCTCTGGGCAGCACTATCCGGCAAGGGCTGATTGGAAAGTTTGGCTGGCAGAGTGATGTGAATTAGGACCCTGAGAAAAATCCCCCCCTCCCTTGCTCAGCTGGCACAGGCACCCTGGCAGCACCCTCAGCAGACGTGGCGAAGGCACTGAGCTCACCTTCGTGGCTTAACCCTTTAAATCTGCAGCCTGGCCAACAAGGCTCTTCCTGGCCTAAGCAGCTGCTCTGTTCGTGACATTTTACCTTCTTGAGTCTTCCTGGTTGAGCTGTGTTGCCAAACCTTTTTACGGCAGATAAAGCCAGGGAGAAGAGTTTATTCTCCTCCAATTTTTTTGTCCTCAAAATTGTGAAAACAGGAAAAGGAGATTCCTGAGCTGAGCAGAAGAAAAGGGAGACCTTATTGTTTGCAAGTGATGTCCTTGTGAGTGGAGGGTGGATGCTGGTTCTTGGGGAACTGTAGAGAGAAAAACCTCCTATCTACTCGTGAATGAAAACAATATTGTTTCATCCAAAACAGAACAGATAAAACAATGGGTTTTTATCTTCTTGGTAACAGTCCCGTTTCTTCCATTCAAGTTCATCAACAGCCACAAGCTTAAGTCTAAAAAAGAGTGATTTTGAAAAATACTTCACCTGCTGCAGGTTGTGACTTCTGCAGAAGCACCTGCCATACTGTGCACCCATAAATAGACTGAAAACCTGGGGTCTCTGCCCAAGGAATGACAGCCTGAAGCTGGGCTCTGAGTCTGCCTGGCTGTGCTGGAGAGGCTGTGGAAGTACGTATAACCCCAAGTGGTATCAGACAAGGAGAAGAGCCCAACATAAACCTCTGCAGAGATACAGCAACAATAATTCTAAATAGATGAAAAGCTAAGGGATTTAGGCAAGTGCTTAAGTGCCCACTTGAAGGCCAGGAGACTGCAAAATATACTTGAAGTTATCCTGAAGTGATTTCCTGAGTAAGGATGTTTTCCACTGCCAAGACTAACAATATTGGTATCTTACCTACAAATATAAATTTCCTGTCACAAGAAGTCATGTAATTTGCACTGGAATTGGACTATTTCTCAATCCTAAAGGCAGCACTTGCTGTTAAATATGCTTTTGACCAGATTTTTAAGAATTCAGATCACAGAAAATACTGTATACTCAAGCTCATCTCCCATGGGAAAAAATATTAAACAGCTTCTGAAAGTAGTAAACAGGATCCAAATTCACTTATGATTAGTAAAAAGAGCTTTCTAATGACACAGACACTGCTGTGATACTCAGATCCATCTACTATTAATAATGGACTAATTGCAATATGCAAAAAGAATTACACTATTGATATAATAAAACAGATCATGAAAATTTTAAATTTCAGGCGTTTTTTCCCCTAATGATTGGCCCAGTTTCCCCTAATGATTGTCTCCCTGGGAGTTCTTGAGTCAAAGGTAACAGCTTTGCCAAAGGTGAAATCTGCCTACTCCACTCCATCTCTCTGCTCTGACTTCCACTTTCCAGTGTGAGCTGGCCCTTCAGTTTGCTTGCCAGCTACTCCTGTTCTACCAGTGATGTCCATCTTAGTGCTCTGATCAAAGAAAACCCCCTTAGTGCTTTCTCCTTTGCTTGGGCGTTGGTATTTCTGAGTTGGCTGGTGAACCTACCCGTAAATCATCATTCAGCTGTTTTCTTTGGGACCCATTTCAGCCACGCTGGGGATTCACTGCCAAACAAGGTGAGCCCCCAGGCTACTGGCGCTTGTTCTCATATACCATAGCATCAAGGAGAACGATTAAAAACCACCAGTAAAGGAAACCTCATGAGGATTGTCTTAATCATTCTTCCACTTTCTCATGTTTACAAAGTGGATTCTCTTTGAGGAAAGATTTGTCCCTTCACATATCAGCATCGAATACCTGCACAGAGCACAGGTGTTTTTACAATAAAAACCTGTAACCAAGTCAGCACATGTATCTTCTGGCCATTATTCCGTAAATGGGGGGTATTTTTGAATCTTTAAAAGCTTTGGGCCCAGCTCCTTAAGTATTTTTGCATATTCCTTCCTAGGATACCTTCTTCATCATTTGGATCCTTAGCCCAAGCATCTGGTTTTGCTGTTCAGCTCTTTCTAATACAACATTATCATTGCTATCTCACTAAAAATAACTTCCAAAACATTTTTCCTTTCTAGTCTGATGTCTGACATCTGCCCCTGCCAAACTACACTGGTCATTAAATTGGCAGCAAGTACCCTGAAGCTGCAAACACAATGGAGAGCTAAGGTAAAGTAGAAAAGAACAAATTGTTCTCAATCCAAGAGCCCCAAAACTTCACATGGATTTATGCAAAGCCTTGTGCAGTGGCATTTTAACCAAACCAAGCAACAAAACATGCAGAAAAACACATTTGCCTGATAAAGATTACTTACTAGGTTTGCATTTAAAGGAGACAAGGAGGAATTTAGTGGTCCCTGGACACAGATCAGGCCCAAAAACCCGACTATTGACAAGGAGCTGGCAGGATCTCAGGTTTTGGCATTCATCCAGTACTTTCTAGAACAATGGGCAAAAAGGATAGTCTTGACAACAAGGTATGAAGCTATACAGCAGTGAAAACACTTAGTTGTACTTTGTTCTACACAGGAGAGAAATCATGACTTTTTGGCTATAAAACATGCAAGAAACATCTGTATCATTGGATCTAGGCCATAGCTCTACTGGACTTGGAGTCATGGCCAACCTTATGGGAACACATTCATCACAGCCATGCTCATGGCAAATTAGGATGTTAACAATTTGCTGTTGTTTGTCACTTTTTCCTCTGCCTCCGGGGAGATTTGCCAAGTTCCCCTGAGTGCCACCACAGCCTGGATGGTGCAGAGCCCAGAGCAAGTGGGGACACACTAAGCCCCCAGCAGTCTCGCTGACATGCTTGAGGCACTCGTACACTCCTGAGCACATTTATGGGAGCGTAATGTCCAGGGGACACCTGGCAACTCAAAAAGGTGTCTTTAACCACTTCTTCTTGATCTACTTACATGTACCTTAACGTGCTCTGTAATAATCTTCACTTGAAAGAGTTCTGACTAATGACAAGCACAGCCTGAGCTTTAAGCCGTGTATAGGACCTCTTGCTTAAGGGACGCTTCTTCCACTTGCAGTTATATTATCAGATATTTGCTCAACTTGCCATGAGCAAATTTCAGAATTTATTTGATTGGATAGCACAGATGTGCAAGTCTATCCTCAGCCTCCTTGTCTTGTTTTGTGGAGTGTTTTTTAATGCTGTTCTAAGGCCGTATCTACTCCAAATTTATTGGCCCAATAATATATCCTGTTTCTTACCGTACAGCTTCCCTGGGAGTGGTGACAGAGGAGGACAACGAACAGGTCAGTAGTGTTAGACACAAAGGATCATGTGGGCTCTCTCCCAGTCTGGCAAAAGGACTGAGTGCTCCTACTGCTCACACTGGTGCTCCCACTCCAGCTGTGCTCTTGGAACTGTAGCTGCAGAAAATATGACGGCATTGCCAGGGCGAGTCTGTGTCCAGTTTTTAACACAGTCACAAGCCAAAGCAGCTAAAACCATCCAGTCTAAATGCAGCAGTGTATTTCGAAATTCTTATTCACCTCCAAAATTCAGTTAAGAGAGGGCTTTTCTGACACTGATTTTGGATAGTCTGTGTGGTTGTGCACAGGATTCGTGATATTTAAAATCACAGCAGGCTGTAACAAGGAGGGTGTTTTCTCCAGGTCACCCCACTCTTAACAGGAGTAACTGTAATATACCTTTCTGATAGTTTTAGGTAGTCCCTCAAAATCGATGGGAATTTTTGCTTTGTTTCTCATCAGAAGAGGTCTCAGTCATACCAAGAGGCCAATTCACAATTTTACCACTGTGATGGCACAAGCTGCATTCCTGTTTCCAGGCTGGGAGAGTTGGCAGTGGCTGGATCTCTGCTGTCATCACTGGAAACCTTCCCTCCCAAGCAGCAATGACACACATTGGCAGCACATTGCAGTGATCCGACAGTCTCCCATTGGCAGAGGAAGAGGACATGCACCCAACACTTTTTGAGCACTAAATGCACTCTGAAGCGTTGAAAAGGGAAGAAAAGCACAGCAGACTTAATTTTATCAGTCAATTCTCCTTTTACAGAGTTGCAAGTCAAACAAGTAACTCCTCCTGCGTTGGGATAGTTCTGGAAGGGACCAGGGAAATAGAGTTACATCTTTAGTAAATGGAGATAGCTGTCCCCTACCGAGTCACCTTCTGTTTGCACCTGAACTGAATCATCTCCTGTGCATCTGTTTGTATTTTCCCCTGCCTAATGTAAACAGCAGTCACATTTCTCTCATGTTGCTGTGCAAAAGCACGCAGCCACAAAAGCAAACAGTGATACCCAAAATAGCACCAGGCAGTTACTGTCTCTAGCCAGATCCAGCTTTGCAGTGATCCCTCTAACAGGAGGCCTCTGTAATACATGCCTGTGGTGCTTCCTCCTAGCTACAGGGCATCATTTCGCCTGCCTGTGCGGACTGCAAATCCACTTCCAAAGGGAAGGGGAGGAGGGATGAGGTCACTGGTGCTCTCTTCTAAGGAATCAGTTTACAAGATGCGTCCCTTCTCCTTAACAGAACTGGAACTCCCTGAGATGCAGAGCATTTGTATCTCACATGTTCATGGCCTTGCAAAAATGCTTTCATGCCTTTGGTCAGCCACAGTGCCCAAATGATGATGGTAGTTTATACAACAGTTGCCCCATGCTGTGTTTATTATATTCAAGGGAAAAAACTGCCCATGGAGACCTCACAAAGGCACTCACAAGCCCAAAATAATAATTGGTGCCACTTTGCTGCAGTCAGTAATATAACATCAAGGATGCATCTGGCCTGCTGGTTTTGGTAGAGATGTACTTTCACATGGCCCATAGGTCATGTCTGGAATGTCCTCAAAAATTCCAGTACATCATGAGTGAGCCACACTTATAATATTGTCCTAATACTGTTTCTGGAGGGAGGATATTACTGCCAAACCACTTCATAATACCCTTCAACTCAGTAGGGGTGGGAACAGACATTCCCTGATGTCAAGAAGGAATGTGTAGTCTACAGACACAAGTGTTGCAAACTTCATCACAGCTTCTGTAGAGCATTTACAACAGTTTAACCAACAGAATATATTCAGATTCCACTGACTACTCATTTTTGCAATGATTTACTGAATTTGGAACAACACTGGGTATTTTTCTCTATGATGAAACAAGCCTTTGAGAGCAGTGTAAGTCAGACCTTGTTCCAAAAGTCTCCACAGCAGAAAGTAATAATTGATGAAGTATAAATAATTTTAAGCTATACTGAAGCAGGCCCAGCAAACAAACTGTAGGGTATTGCTGATACGAATCAGGTAGTCACAGAAATGCTGGTATCTGCAGAAATGCTTGGGATTTGCTGTTTAGCTGTTGCTGTGCCTTTTCAGTGAGGGAAGACAGGCATGGAGCAAGACAAATGCCGACCAGGATGTCATCGTATTCCCTGGATTTGTAACGCAGCTCTGTCCAATGCTTGTATCCTCCCCTGGGGTCAAGGAGGGCCTGTGTGATAGGTTAAGACTGGTCAACTCAGTCATAACCAGCTCTTGAAAAGAAAGGAGCTGACTATTTTAGGGAACTTTAAAAATGGGGTTTCCAAAGCAAGGCTCATCACAGTGGAAGGCAATCTTCAAAGCTCTCACAATCCTATGGTAATACCCTGCTGGCCAGACAAACTCTTCCAGCTCTAACTCTTTTGATGGTAAACTGCCATAGGTAGAGTGTCATCTTATTCAAGGTTGAGAACACTTGCACAGAAACAGCAGGGAAACTGTTGAAAACATTCTGTACCTTAAGAACCTTTACAACGTGCGGTACCTGCAAAGAGGTGGGTGCCACGCAGTTCCTGGGCTCTGTCATCCTGCTTTCAGGCTCCTGAGTACTGCACATGTGGGGGTCCTGCCCATAAAATGCTGACTGAATGCTGATGGTTGAGTGCCGAGGGCAGTGCAGGCTCAGGTGCTGCCCGTCGCAGGCATAGGCGGTGTGATTCTGCAGGAGCTTCGTTAGGTAACCTAGAAAATATTCAGCTCTGTTACAACTAGCACAGGAAATGACAAGCTCGTTAGATAATAAGAAAACCACAATCAGTCTCCGGAAAGGGCATTGTAGTCAAGGTTATACATCTGGCCCGCAGCCACCCAGTTCTCTGAATGGGTCACCCCTTACGTGCTCATAGCACTCCGGGCTGGAAAACACGAGGTCTCGTGGCACAGAGTCCAAGCCCTCCCAGCACTCCAGCAGCAGCAGGATGTGTTGTACGGAAAATACGTGGGCTCAGGCCCTTGCCAGTTGTGGCTGCTCACAATCCCAGGGCATGTCTGCAGCAGTCAGAAGGGTATTATTGGGTTTTGTGGGCCAGGTTCCTGCATTCCAGATGCCTAAGATATTCCTTATACCTCTTCTTGAAAGGTTATGCTGCACTTTTGGGCTCCTGGGCAGTTGTGTTTCACACACTCCTAAGTATAATGGAGAAAAAAAAAAACCCTCACATTTTCTTGTGGGAATATTTTCTTATAGTGGCTGAATCAGGGGCTTTTTTGTATCACTGAAACAAAAATTAGTTTTCTCAAAGAAAATACTGAAAAAGAGTTCACTCCTTTTAATTAATTAAAATTTGCCCTTTAAATAAAATGTGCCATTCAATTTTCACCCTTCTGCCCTTCACAAACTTTCCCTAAAGACAAGTGATTTTCAAAAGGATTTTTAAATAGAAACTTTAGTACTCCAAGCAAAAGATAGGAAAATCATATAATCATAGAATGATTTGGGTTGGAAAGTTCCTTAAAGATCACCCAGTTGCAAGTCCCCTGCCACCTTCCACTAGAACAGGTTGCTCAGAGCTCCATCCAATCTGGCCTTGAACACTTCCAGGGATGGGTCAAATATTTCAACTCTCTGGCATCTTTTCCAGCTCCAGCTGAGCATCTGGATAACGAAAATCAGCTTCCCTATCAGTTATTAAGTGTGGAGGAAGGAGAAGCCTGCTCCGTTGTTACCATTGTTACCTACGTCTAGAACCCAGGGGAGGACAGGAGTCAGGCAGATGCACCTTCCAGCACAGCAGAGCTGTAGGTGAGTTCCCCACCTCACTGACCTCAGTCTGAGCACTGGAACTGGGACAGAAAAAATTTCATGCCCTGCATTTGCAGTCTGGATCTCAAGGAGACCAGTCCAGCAGCAATCCTCACAGCTTCTCACAGGTTAAAAAGAATGACCAAACCCACAACCAAATCCATCCCCTACATTTTCTGTGTAATTGAGATCACAAATAATTGAAGTTCCCTGCCAGAGTCTCTCCTCTGTCAGCCTGCTCCTGAGAGATGCTGAGCGCTGCCAGAAAAATGGGCCGAATGCCCAACTGCAGCCCAGTGACTTCGCTGTGGCCAGTGCTGCAGAGGGGCCTCCTGTGGCGTTTGCTGAACACCTTGGCATCACCACAGAGTATTCAGCCCTACATGAATTGTGGGCACTCAACACCCTCAAAGATACGACCCAATATTTTTAATCATTTCAGTTCTTCAAGTTTTAAGTTACATGGGGCCAAGAGTGCTGTATACAAAACAGTCCAGTATTCCCTAAAGAATATCAGCTATGCTGTGATTTGGATGAGTTCCCTGGCATCTTAACTGCTACTTTGATCCTGCAAATTCCTAATCCAGCATCTAAGCACCTTTCTTCAACAATTGCAAGTATTCAATCCTTTAAAAAATGTTTTTATAAGAAACCTGGTCTGATTCTGTAGGAGTAATGTGATTCACTTGTGAAAATGACATTAAATGGACTGGTGAAAATAAGACATCTTGCTCTCCAGCCTTACAAGCAGCTTAAACATGACTCTGCTGTTACTAAAATCCTTGTGTATTTGCACACAATAAAGGATAAAAATAGTAATGGAAATTGCTGAAACCTAATGCTCTCTGATAAGAGGAGTGGTTATGTACTATCTAAATTGCTCATCTCACATGGCAAACCATGTAAACCTGCATTTTTCTTTATTGCACACAAAGACATGTGAAGCAGTCACTCCTTTCCAGCTCACAGCCCATGCTGAGGAAGGATTCCCACTCCAAAAGTCATTATTTCCTCTTATCCTTCTCTGAAAAATTCCAGGTTCTTTCCTGTCCTCATGCTGGCCCTCTCCTCATAGCAGGGGACTGCCTGCCCTGCACTCAGCAGTTTTCTCAGCAGCCACTGCTTCTCCACCTTTCCTGGGCAATGTGGCCTTGTAGTCACCCTGGTAGAAGCTTCACCTTCTTGAGACCATGAGTATCCCTATGTTGTGTACTGACTTCTGTCCAGAAACATTTTCCCAGAGGCAGCAAATTCAGCCAAACGACAATGTAAAGCTGGGGGGAAATCCGGTGTGACCTCTACAAGTAGTAACAGCCGTAGTGATCAGGACTGAGGGCGTTGTGAGGGTTGGACTCTTCCCGGGGCAGCTTCCTGTTCTCTCCTTTTGTGTTTACTTCATCAATATCTGTTAGTCGTGAATTTGGGGAAAACTTTTTTTTTACTATCTAAATACAGGAGCCGGAGGCTGTTCCTGGACTACAGCAAACCTCCAGGTCTTGGTCCCCTGCATGTCAGGGAAGTCCTCACTAGCTCCTTGATGGCCAAGGAGATTCCCTTTCCCTGAAGAGCAGGGCAAAGGGATGGCTGGAGCACCACCAACACGGATGGGGTGAGGTCATGGCTCTGTGTGCACTTGGGCTGGGCAATCAGAGGACTTGTGAGTTATGGGGTTTCTTACTCTGAGCAAAGAGAATCGTAACCAGACCCTATAAAAAACCTTAGATGACTTAAATGTTTTAAACCTGATATTGGGGTTTTTTCATTGTTTTCTGGGTTGGGTAATGGAGGGGGAGATGGTGTTCAGCTGCAGCAGTTGCTTTTCCAAGTGTCATTCTGCAGTGAGGAGGACTATAAAGTGCCTTTTTTTTCAGAAATAATAAATGTCACTCTTCAAAACAATATGAAACTATACCAGAAAAGTTAACTACCATAGAATTGTCTAAATTAGAAAACCTTGGCAATAATGCAGTATCCCAATAACGTTTCTACGCCTCTGTGTGAAAGCCCCACTAGGCACTTTCCCATTTATCCAGGACACACATTCGTAAGCAATGTATGGGGTGCTCTGCATATGGAATCATGTATGAGACGTTAGAGACTGGCTCAGAAGTTAAGCCTAAAGCACACAGGAACAAAAAGATCTCATTGATTTGGAGGCCAGAAGGTATCATCCCACTCAACTCAGGCTACTCACTCATTGTAATCTTTTACTGAGACTCAAAACACCAGTGCAGAATCCAAGCATAATCCTTTCTTCCAGAATTAGCCAAATTAGTCACAGCATCCACTCTGTTGACAAAGAACTTCAACTAAAAAAAACACAGCACCAGAGAACCACACAAAACACTGAGGCTGAGCAGCTGAACAAAGCTTTGAGCCTTACTTTTTACTGAAAAGGAGGACTGATAAACAATAAAAAAATGACTGACAAAAATAAATGGCATAGGAGAATAAATAGATACTTCTTTGTGTGAAAAAGAACTCTTAAGAGGTTATAGTTTCTCGTACCTAACGACTTGCTCCTGGCATAATCACTTTGAATAGCAACAATAAGGGACTTGAAGGTATGGAAATCCAGAAAGAATTTTTTTTTCCACTCAAAAACACTGAAAATCTGGGAACTTAGAAAGTTCTCTGTATGTTCAGTTCAGCTTCTCTGCCCTGGCATAAGGTCCCCAGATGGAAGCATCAAGGAGAAGAGCATTTCAGGCTGTGAGCCCAATACCCAGCGCACACTAAAAGCAATCTCAGCATTGGCTCAGGTAATGTCTTTTGGGTAAGAGAGCAGCTTTGCAATGCAGTATTTTTAGAGGCCGAGGCTGTGTAGTCCACAAGCTGTGAGGGTTCTCAGAATTGGGCCTTCATAGACAGATTTAGTAATGTCAGTTCCTGCGCATCGTTCACTTTAGTTTAATTAGCACAGAAATTTGCTAGCTCATTTTAAAGACATACCAATCTATTTTAGGTCAAAATAGATCGAAATAGCACACATATTGTTGTGGGAGTCCCAGAAGGCTAGTCCATCCGGTAAATCTCCATCAGCTCCCACAGTGCTGTGAAGAATTGTGCCAACACTCATTAAAAATACACAAGCCAGATTGGTGAGTTTGAAGGAAGAGATTTCATGCAGTGATAACAGAATTGTTAATAAACTGTACTACAAACACCATTAGAAGCACGACTCTGATATTGATTGGTGTTTGGGATCCAGCTGCAGTACTTCTCCAGAAATATTTCCCCCGTTGGTTTGTGAAGGAAGCATTGAGGAGAAATTAACTCCTGAGTTTCAACCCTCATCCCATCTGCCATACCCTGTGCTGGTCTCCAGAGGCAGCTATGCCACAGATTATGCTGTGCCAGGGTTACTCTGTCCACAGGGACAAGGATCTGCCTCTTGGCATTCCCTTTCACCTTCGTTGTCTGCAAATTCTGCCTGTGGCAGCTCTTTTTTAGGACTAGTAATCGAGGAGGGCAAAATGTTACCCAGGAAAGACATTGTTTCTAAAATTCATGACACTATGTTTCTTGCTTCATCATTTTATTCTTTTTTATCTAAGTGCCTTGTAAACATCCTGTTTGACTCATTCTAGCCACACTCCATGTCACAGTCTTTAATCAGTAAGAAATACACTTAGGCAAAAGCACTGTTTATTCTTCTTGCTGTTCAGAAATTAGCACAACAGCTTTACTCAGCAGATGCGCATAAAAATCTGTAATTCCTTAATATATGCTTTCTTGCATAGTCACCAACCTGATTCAATTTCCCTCCATGGCTTGTTTTTTTCAGTGTTCTTTTCCCCACTGTTCCTCTCAACCCTTGCTCTCTTTGTTAGTGACTACCATCCCACTGACTTCAACCTTTCACTTGTACTGCAGAGATGGCATGAAAGATTGGGTTTCTGTGCAAGGAAAATGTTTTTCATATACTCACTCTATTTTTTGTATTCTCTAAATCTTTTTTATGTGAGGATCGATGTTTACTTGGAAAAACTAGGGATAATCTAGTTTCTCTAATAAGATAGTGACCACAAAACCATGTTCCATTTCCAAATGCCTACGCTGGTTTCAGAGCACCCGAAGCTGTTGCTTTTCTTAGATTCGGTCCTTGAGAGTTTTCAGTTGCCCATTTCTAGAGGAGATGAAGCTTATGAGATCCTGACCTCTGTCCATCTGCCATTCCCTTATTCAACTCAACACCTTTTAAGCTTGATGGCCAGTTTCAAACCTGAGGCGTGCGGGGCTCAAAGAAATGAAGCTCCTACAAGTTTCATGGAAATTGAAGCCTGAGCTGCCACTTTCAATTCAGTCTCAGTGACTAATGCTGCAAGTGAATTGGCAGCTGGAGAGACAGGATGGTTATCCTGGAGAGCCATCAGCCTGATGCCAGTGGAGCAATTTGTTTCCACTGGCCTTACTGACAGATGAAGGATTAAGTCTGCAAGATGAAAATGCTTAAATAGTAGTGAAGCTGCTTTTGGGATAGTATGGCAATCAAAGCAGTGATCGGCATATCGGTCAGGTTTTTCATGAACTGTTTTATCCACCTGTATGCTTTCCTAAGGAGGTTGTGTTCATTTCTTTCCCCTCATGGATCATAACATGAATCATAACCATCTTACTGAATCTAATTATCACTGTGTGTTAAATCTGAGGGTCAAATTAAGCAAGAGCTTGGTTCCACTTAAGCCAGAGAAAAGGCCAGGTAACCAGCAGATCATTCAGTGCAAAACCTCATTCACACTCCAGTTAAAGCAGTGTTTATTCAGAGAGCAGCAGGACACACAAGAAGCCAAGTCGCAAGCTCTTCCCAGAAAAACAAAGCCAAGTCGTCATGAATAAACAACAGACCTGTAACTTTTTGGTCACAGTTTCTCCAGGAACCACACCACCTCTTCCTCTCTGTGCCACTCGGCTCAGACTTGCAGTTAAGTGAGTTCCATTTTTGCAGAGTGGGAAAGCCCATGAATCCTGCACTCACACACCACACGCCTGTTCTGTGTTCCTCACGTCCTCCCACAGGCATTCTCTGTCCTTCAGATCTACAATTCCACATTCCCTTGTGTTGTCTCCGACGAGTGATGCCTAATTTATTGTATCCCAATGGCTTTCTGAGGAAATTGGAGAGATCCCTATGCACTTCTGTTTTCTCACTTGCTTTCTATTTCGTTCTTGTGTCAGGAAGAGTCAAATTGTTCTTGATCCCCAAAATCTTGGCTCTGCAGTGAACACCACCCTACAGTCAGTTAAACTTCTCTCCATGCTATTCCATGAAGCCAGGAAGGCAAACATGTGTCCTGGGACCTCCTGTGGAACTACTCCAGTAGAAAAGGAAGATTTTTCTCCATCCCATCTAAAGAACCTGACAAGAGGCATGGGTTAGGGGAGACTTTAAGGCACTGTCCTGCCCTTGCCAAAAAGCCTCCATTTAACTGGAGACAGAGTAGCCTCTTCTAGTGCCATTAACAAGAAGTAACAAGAGAAAGGCTCTGTGGGCAGCAACTGTTCCTGAAGACAGAATGAGAGACTCTTTATGCCCAAAGACAAAACACTTGTAATATTCCCAAAGACTGCAAGTAGGAGAACCTCGGGGGCTAGAGGAAAATATTTCTCTGAAAACTCAGATTTATGAACATGAACCTCCATGTTCATGGTCCCTAAGAGAGCTAGGGGGCTGTTCATTGCCAGGTCAGAAAACAAAACACAGGTTTTGTTTAGCAAACAGAACTTTGACTCAAAGTCTACAATTTTTTTTTTTTTTTTTGTATCCCTACTTATATTTGACATTCAGAAAAAATTGGAAAATCTGAAAAAATCAGAAAAAAATCAGAAATCTGGCAGCTCACAGATCTGCAGTGCTATGATGGTCTATAGCATAGTAAGTCCAAGCTAGAAAAGCAAAAATACACCCCCCACTTCACTCTCAGTGCTTGGTGATTTTCTTTACACCATTTCTTTGTCCTCAACTCAGTTCTAGCCTGAAGAAATGAAAAGTCAAAAAACTGCAAAATTATTCTGAAAGAATAATTCTTGTCTTCCCATCCAAGATTAAATACAATGAAGAAAAATAAACAGATATTTGTGGGTTAAGACCCTCATCCAAAGCCCAGTGAAATCCTTGGGAATCCTTCCAGCAACCATAGGCTTTCAATTAGGTCTTATATAGTGAGTGATGTTTTAAAATTAATTCTAAATTAAGAGCCAAACCTCACTGGTATTTAATTTGTTGCCAGAAGCCACACAATAGACCTTTGAAGCAAAACTCTTAAAATGCCTAGAAATTCAGATTAAATGACTCACCAGTGTTGAACAAATAAGGCGCAACCACGCCTCCTTCTGCTCTTCAGCTCCCTTAAGACACTATTTTCTCTGTGTTGGGTAATATATCAAAATATTTCAATTTTAGTTGTAGATTATGGCTGGCAGAGGACAGAATTCTGGTAAGTGGTGACTGATCAGACAGTGCCTTCTTTGTCTGGGGACACTTCCAACAAAAGCTGAGTATTTATCTGGAACAAGTCTGTAACCCCTTTCTCTAATAAAGTTAAGACTGGAAGCTCTGCCTTACTGAGAAGGAGAGCAGCAGCAGATGGAACAGGAAGGCAGGGGAGAGCTAATCCCTGCTATTTATTTTGAATAAAAATAGCATATGATGTGGCAGGTGCCAGCAATCTGCCCAGGGAGAACAGAGAGAGTTCTGCCCCAAATTTCCTGCTCCAAAGGTGTGAGAATCTGACAGACTCAAACACGCTGGTCTCTGAGTGGTGGAGCTCAAGAACTCAAGTTTTGTGTCTTGTGTCTGAATTCCCCAACATCTGTACAGGCAAGAGCATCACGCTACCCCTTAACTCATTTTGGGAGAGCTTTGGAAGTATCATCCCTTCTTGGGGATATGAAGACCTAGCTTACTGTAAAGGCCTCACAAAATGTGTAAGAACTTGACAGGAACAAAGCTTTTACTGCTCTAACAAGGATAACTAAATCTCATCAGCGGATTTAACAAAAAATATTTGCACATCTAAAATGTGGTTTCATAAATTAAACTTCCTCAGAAAGGCAAAAAGAACTGCAGGGACAGGCCTGAAACAAAACCTTGGGTCTCAGCACCATGATCTAAACTAAAATCTCAGTTCTGACACACACCTCTTTGTTCCACAGAACAAATCCCAGATCAAAGCCCGCTTCACTTGGAGAAATTTTAAACCAGACTTTGAGGTTTAACTCACATATTACTGAAATGAAACACATTTCTAAAATGAAATGTTTTTCTTTAAATAAAGCAATGAGGGCTTTCACTTGACTTTTACAAGGTAGTATTGAGAAGATGCATTATTGCATCACTCCTTCTAGCACTTCTTTAAATATCCTGGTTGAAGGACATGCTACAATTTCCACAGTGAGTCAAAAGAACTGACTCAAGAAAATTTATATAGGATTTTATCTGACCAACACAAAGCCAACAAAAAAACCTCTGCATCATTGTGGTTGGGTAGTGATTGATCCTGCCATGTTACTACAAACAAAGCATTTGCTCAAAGCATTTGTTTGCTTTTCTTTTACCTGGGGGAATCTGGGATGGGTGAATGCCACAGAACTTAATGGAAACTTCTAATGCAGGAAGGTCACAGGAGCAGATTATTTTTACTGGGTGAACTGGTTTGCTTTTTCATTAGATCCACTTGTTTCTAGGGTTGGGTCAGGAGACCAAGTCTGTGGAGTTAAAGTGATGCTCAGTTCTGTCTGAACTGTTTTGGAAGAAAAGACAGAAAAGTTGACACCAAAGGACAGAGATTAAAAAGGTTCTCCCTAAGCAGCGGCTGCTTTCTGTTCACATCCAGAAAGTCATTCCTCACTCCAGTTATGCAATCACAATTACTTTATTTTTGATCTTCAGTTATAGCCACATTTCTTGAAAGCTGCCCAGAAAACCTGGCTGGGACTCAGGTGAAGAAAGGAAGACTGACTGGTGAGCGAGCCAAGGAGGCGAGGTCAAGCCTGAGCTCAGAGCAGCAAGAACAGAGAAAGAAGCAAGCATTAAAAAAGGGTGAATGGGTGTTGTTCCTCAGTGTTCAGTGGATTCCTCAGTGTTGTCAGAGAGAAGTAGTTCGTTCCCAGATGGATAAGGGGTCAGTTCACTTTGTCAGCAGCCAGGGAAAAGGTGGGAGGAGGAGTGGGGATAGGATGGAGAGCTGAGGCCTTTTCCCACTGCCAGCATGGAGAGCAAGGAGATGAGAGGAGATGAGGAGCAGTGATCCCTGCTGCTGGGAAGGTACCCACAAAATGCCACCATCCCCAGCCAAGCCAGCTCTCCCTCAGCTGGGCTTTCTATAGCACCAGGACACCTATAGTCCAAAATATTATAAAGAAGTTTGCTGGTTTTGCCAGCTCCTTATTTTGCCTGTTTTGGGAACCAGTCCTTGAATATAGAGGAGCTGTGAGGAAATGGCTGTCATGAGGCCCTGATGTCCTGAAAAATGGCTCTTCTGACAGTCTCCTGGGAGTATTCAGGATTTTAGTTCCCAAAGACGGGAGAACTAGCAAAATTCACAGCAGCCCCCTGGAATGGGACCCGATCCGAAATGTGAAAGGTGCAAATGATTACAGACAAAATAAATATTTTAGGTAAAAGGTGTGTTTTGAAGAATGGGCATGAGGGGAAGAAAATTCTCTAGTTGTAGGATCACTCTTATATTCATGAAGATCTAAGGAAAGAACTGTGGATTAAATCTCTCTTCTTCCAAACCTTCAGCTTTCACTTTAAATTAGGGCATGAATACTTGGATCCCACTTTGAAAAATTAATCACACAGAGGACTGCAGACCTCAGAACACACCTCCACTTCCAATAACCAATGGAACTAATAAATATAGATTCACGGAATCATTAAGGTTGGAAAAGACCTGCAAGATCATCAAGCCTAACCTTTAAAGTTCTTGTTTGTTGCTTCAAACTGCTAGAGAAACATGGATTATGCAGATCTTTAGTGTGTCAACATTACTTCCAATAAGAGAAACAATTGAGTTGTTCTCACAGAGCTGAATTTTGAACTGCTGCTGGTGTCTTATTTCAGAACATTTTTTCTTCCCTAGAAAATACCAATCCACAAAATGTTATTGCACAGTGAAGAAATGTCTCTCTCTAAAAAAAA
>VYXC01011461.1:109530-130603 GCA_013397175.1 Platysteira castanea
CCCGGCTGGCGGTGCGGCCCCCCCGGTCCGCCGGGCGCCCTCGGGGCTGCCCTTGCCCCGCGCGGGAGGAGGAGGAGGAAAAGGGGGAGAAGGAGGGCGAGGGCGGAGCAGCCCTGCCAGCGGCCGCGGCGGGAGCGGGTCCAGCCGGCGCGGGCACTCTGGACGCGGGGGCGGCGGGGAAGGGACGGGAAGGGACGCGGGCTCCCGGCGGCGCCGTGCCGGGCACTGCCCTCGGCGCACATCGTGCGGCCGGGCTGACTCAGACCCGGCTGTCCCTCGCCCGCCCTCCCCGGCTCTCCCCACCCCTCTCCGGGCAGTTCGCGCCTCCCTCCTGGTCAAGAGGCTCGATTTCACCGTGTTCCCCCTCATTCTTGCTTGGCAATGGTTGGAGGACTGTCACGGACTTAACACACACACCGCGACTCATGTGACCACATTTCCCCGCTTGTGTTTTTCCCGAGACAGGTGCAAGGTGCTCCCCATCACGCCCTGTCCCCCACAGCCCAACTTCCCTGCTTTCCCTACTGCAGACGTCCTCGGCCCTCGTGCCAGACCCTGCCAAGTCTGCTGCTCCAGACCCGCTCCTGCCCTTACACCTCGGCTCACGGGTCTCTGAGGGAACCCAGCTGGGAGCTACGCCTGGCAGGATCTCTGGATGAGGGATTTCAGCGGGCAAGCAGCACGGACTCGTCCATGTTGCAAAAGCACTTTCTCTGTTTCCTCACACTGATGGTGTGTGACACCACCTTACTGCAGCTCCGCAGCTTTACGACTCTAGTTCAGCGTGACTTGAGTTTGAACTGTGTAGGCTTGGCTTAAAGCTTTCACTGCAAAGTGAGGAAACATCTTGAAGTTACTTTGAGAGAGTTCGAGTTGTTCCCTGAAATCTTTTGTGATACGGAAAAGTGAACCAGTGAAAAGTTCAAACAAAATGTCATTGCAACCTGCTAAACTACCTTCAAATATTGTTTGGTGCTTCTTTTAAGATATGAGGGACTCAAGGGAATAAATCAGAACACTCATTTCCCAGTTCCTGTAAGAGCTGTCCTCAGGAAAGAGAGCTTAGAACCAACACTGAAAATGGGGCATGAGAGCATCTTTTTTTCCTGGGGCTGTGCTGGGGTATAAAGTGGGTAAACATAAATATCCAGTTGTTTACATCCTGCCATGCATGTTCACCCCGATCTTTCTCCTGAAAAAAACCCCACGAGTGAGTAGGTGAAAGATGGTGGAACCAAACTAATTGTGTCAAATCTATTCCTCTCCTCCTGTTCCAACTGAAGTTGGAATGCATCCAGATTTGAATTTCCAAACTGTGGCACCTCTTTTCAGAGGTTACACTGAACTTTGACCAACTTGGTCATCATGTTTGAATCTGAATCCCCTTTTGCTCCTCACCCTCTCCCTCTTTGGACACAAGAAAAAACAACTGGGTAACACATATATTAGAGTATGCTTCCTTAGTCTCGGGCAGATAAGAGCAAAACAGGTTTCACATGAACCTCTCTGAGGTCAGGGGCATTCTATCAAGTTTTACTGAACTCAGATAAATGGGATCAAAGATGCCGAACTAACAGTATAAAACTGCTCTGAAACATCTGCAACTACAAACGCAGATGGGGAGAGAGAACAGTAGCTCTGCAGGTGAAGCCCTTGCTTCTGGCTGCTTCAGATAAGGACAGCGTTTGCCTCTGAACTCAGCCAGTTACCCTCTGCCTTCCAGCTGGGGAACTGCAAGGAGACTTGTGGAAGTCTCCCCCTACTCCCCTCCTTTTTCCCCTTGACCTTGCCATACCTGATCATTCAATCTGACACTTCCTGCACTTGCTGTCTCAGATCAGTCCCACCAAAGGCAGAAATGAATGCTGGGGAACAAGTAGCACAGATTTTTACAAAGAAAGCATTTTGAGGCCATACTTGGATCCTCTTGAAGGGTGTTTAGATGATTAGGGTGAACTTACCTGTCTATCCCAACTTCCTATCTGCCATAACTTCCGGCGAGTGCAGTCAGACCATCTGTGGCTTCAGGATGCCAAACCTCGACTCCCTATCCAGCCAGTGGAGAGATAGCTCATATTCAGGCCACCCGCTACAGCTCTAACAGGAAATGTTTCACCTCCTTCTCTCAGATCTGCTCATTAATCCTTGGAACGTAGATGTCAATAATTACAACTCAGTCTGCTGTGAGTGACTGGATAGACAATGGATCTGTGGCAAGTACATAATCAATGCAGAAGAATATATAAAGCATCAAAAATAACTGGGAAGTATCCCGTACTTGTGCTTGAAAGGCTTTGAATCAGAAGGTCTGCCTGATGAGAACTTGTGAATCTTCTCTTCACAGTGAGATAACATAGCTTTTTCTAGCCCGGTGGTGCTGTAAGCAAAAGACCATCCCAAAGGGCAGGTATAACCCAAAGGCGAAGGCAGTTTCCAAGTGGAATGACTGAACTGGGAGAGGTTCGAAATGTAGGTAACCTCCAGGGAGGTGAAGCAGTGAGAGTTGAATTACAGCACAGGAGGCTCCTGCTTGTAGATATCTGCCTTTTAGGGAGGCCTTCCTATGGAGGAGGAAAACTTACGGACACTGTGGCTGACAGGAATTGAAGACATGCCTTCAGTAGAATGGCATTGATATTTTTCAATATATTCTTTTCCCCTCTGAATGAGGGCTACTTTGCTATTCAACATTAACCTAAAACCAAGTAACCTAAAATATAAAAAGTATTTTTGCAAATCTCTGCTATTCCCTATGGTGGGTAGTGCTTGAATAGTAAACTTGGAGACAGCAGTGTAAAACAAAAAGAGAGGAAGGGAGCAAGTGCTTATCATGATGTGCAGAACGTGTCTCTTTGCTGCAGCCTTGAAAGCAGCTCCTACAAGCTGGCAATGCTCAGTAGCTGGAAGACAATATAACTAATCCAGACATGTTCAGCATGTAGAATTACAGAATCTGAGCCTTGTCCTTTCCTCACGAGCAACAGGAATTCAATTCGTTTTTTCCCCAAAGAAAAAAATCACATGAAAGCCCAAAACTTAGAATCCAGGAAAGATATCACATCTGCCTCAGACAATTTCTCTCTTCTGAACTTGGGGAGAAAAGAAATCATTTCACAGTGTCAGAAATGCGGGAATTGTGTTGCTACATGGAAGCTTTGCAAAAGCAAAGCCAAAATCTGAGCACTTAACTTCTTTTTCTCCATATTATTAATTTTCCCCTGAACTTCAGCCAAACTACCAATTCAGAACTCATATCATGGCTTAGTGTATGGAAATTCCAATGAAATTAGTGCTGTCAGTTAAGAAGTAAACAATGGGAAATAAAAGAAAGTGAATGTGAAAAAAAGAATGTGAAATAAAATAGACAGTTGAGTTCGATGGTCTAAATTTTTCTGTTAGTGAAAAAAATCACTAGAGCTATTGTACAATATCAAAAATGGTCAGAAAAATATCTCAGAACTACTTTTTCACACACATACACACACAGACACACACGCACACCTCTGTGTGTGTACACTTCTCCCCACTATACCCCTTACCGCTTTTTCTTCCTGCTTTCTCCCCTTTAATTCTTTTAAGAGCTGATCTATGTCATTTTCATTCTATTCTCACAGAATGAAGTTGCCAATAAGTTCTCTAATGTTCTTTTTGGCTTTTGAGGATTAAAACAAAAAAAAAATAAATAAAACCTAAGGACAAAACCCCAGGCTCTTCCCACATTTTTAAAAGCTTTATATTCCTGCATTCTGACACAGACAGAATCTACAGGACAGTTCAAACAAGTGGGTTGCTATCCTCTCTCTGTTTCTATGGAAATGAGTGGCAGACCAGTTAAAACAAAGCACATACTTCACAGAAATCACTATATGGTGATTATTTAGAATAACATTGCATGTTTTTCCCAATCCAACCTCTATTTCTATGGGTACAAGCTGAAAATAATTGTAGAGAAGCCTGTTCCGTAGTTTTCTCTACTTCTAAATGTGTTTTGGATGCTGTAAGTTGTCACAAGGTTCTATGGGTAATAGGATCTAACAAGATCTTCAAGTGTGCAGTAAGTTGAACTTGAGAGGACCAATTCTGTGAGCCAGAGTTAGGAAACATTCTCCTGCGTGTAAGCAGAAGTTTGAATGAATACTGAGTGCAGTACTTCACCCAGCAGGTTTAGAAGGAGGGGAAATATTTACTGTTTTCTGTCATTTTTTCTCTTGCTTCAGAGAGAGCAAACTCAGCTAACTAGGTTTTGAGTTTTGTGGTCATGAGCTGCTCCTCGGCCAAACTAGTCATAACAGCATAGAGACCAAGACAGAAGATGTGACCTATGAAGTTTGTAAAGCCAATCTCCTCACGTTTCATTTGGAATGAAACCTCACTCCATTTCCTCACCACATGCAGTAGAAAGTCCCTACTCCTCACCCTCCTGAATGCTGCCAGTCTTGCTGGCACTTCTCCTGTACACAGATTATTTTTTCTAGCAGTGCACCTGGCACTTGTATAGACATGAAGTAAGAGGCATGCTCCATCTTACAGGGCTTACTGCTGGAAACAAGAGAAAACATGACCTAAGGTGGAGGCAGAAAAAATGCTCCAAGGAAAAGGTCCTGGCTTTGTTGTTCTTGCCCTCTTAAAGCACCCAAGTCATGTCCCTGGTTACTTCCTGACGTGGCACTTCAAAGACACGTGGGAAAGACTATGTGTCTTGCCTCTCAGTTTAGGAAGGACATTAGGACAGAGTTGCTGGGTGGACCACAGTCTTGGAAATCAACCTCTTTGTGAAAGTGCTTTATTATGGGTGTAGGAGCCTGCCTTTGATGGGTTGTTGTCACTGTTCCCCTTTAAAAAGTATTTAAGCTAAGATTTTCCAAAATGACTAATGGTTATATACTTGAAATTCAAGACTGAAGCTTTTTAAAGCCACAGAATCAATGTCAAAATACTGAAAAAGCTGTGGCTTTTCCAAGAGCCTTGAAAAAAATCAGGCTTCAAGGTCTCTCAAGTTAAGTATGCAAAGGCATGGAAAACCGGTAGTGTTTCAGAAAAGAGTAGCCCATATCAATATCTAATCAGTGAGAGTTAATAGTTTTGAGATCCAGACCTCAGGCTAATTCAACCTGAGCACTGTGAAATTAGAAGCAAATAACAAAATTTGAAAATAATGTTGCAGTGTTTCTAAGTGCCTGCTTTTCCTATCAGGACTGTAAGGGCTTCCTGGTAAATTCCGTGACTCGGTGACTATGTCAAACTAACTCAGACTGGATGATGCTTGAAGATTTTTCCAGGTATAGAAGGTGGGAAGGATTTCAGTACACAGAAGACACCTCAAGTATCACAATAGATACTCAGAGCTGCTTTCAGCACATACCTCCTCTAGCTCTTCACAGCCTGCTCATTGACCTCCACACTTTTCTGTCCTCTTCCCTTCTTTTCTACCTGTCCATCCATCTTCAGCACCTGGGCACACAGCCCAAATCCAGACTCACACCATGCTCTGACTCAAACCCCTGGTGCTCATAATGCCTTGTTGGCAGGTCCTTCCATATCGACAGACTCTAATACTCCTCATGGGAGGAAGATAAGCTGCCATTAGTCAGGCTTTAAAATGCACTCCTTGCAGTCCAGCTAAAATAACTATGGGATTGGAGGAGGAGGAAGAAAAGGAGGGATTTCTGAGCTGATGCTACTAAATATTGCCATAGAAAATGATAATCTCCCTTCCCTCCAGGCTCAGGAAACAGAAGAATCATATCTTCTCACGCATCTTTTTGGATGTACAGATAGTGTTTCACTATACCTTTTAGTGCACTGATATATGCAAAGTACATCTGCACCATGCCAGCAATGGTGTTTTGAGCACGGGTATACCTTGGTTTTGGAAAGTTCCACTCTGACACAGACCATGGCGACACCCAGCATTTGCTTGCTGTTGCTTCCCTAGGCTAGTAAATCCCTGCAGGCTTGAATGTCTTCTTGTGCTGAAGAGCTCTGTTATGCACAAAAGGAGTAGAAGAAGGCTCACTCTCCCCGTGGCTACGGCACAAGAAAAGGAAACCATAGTGTCTGTAAGGCTTCAGTGCTGTTGAATATTTCTGCCAAGGTTTCTGAAGGAAAAGCAGACCTCTCTTTAGTGACATTCTGTTGTTCTGGTTTCTATTGTTGTTTATTATTATTATTACCATTATTATTATTTAAAAATACAGTTTGGATCCTATTTAGGATCAAAGACTCCAGGGGAAGCATACTTAATGTCAAGAAATTGTAGGATTCGAGCTGTTCTCATTTTAAGTATTGCCGTACTTCAGTGATGTATTTTAATCTAAATCACTTGAAAAACTGTCAACAGTACCATTACTGGATTTAATTATAAATAATACTGTTCTGACCTTTCTCCATCTAGATGTAGAAAATTCACCCTCCAAAAATGCATTTTTAAAATTCACTGATGACATATTGTTATTAATAGTCAAAAGACCATTGATGATTTCCACAGATCTAAAGGTTTTGATTTAATCATCATGTTCCCTTGATTAAAGAAACTGCTATTCTTTGATCAATTATTTCTGCTATTATCTTGATTTGATTTGATTTTCATGGACCATTGTAAAAATGTTAGAGAGACAAATTCTAATAAAACTGGTACATACATGTGTTATTTGAAAATATTGATTTACCCTTATTTGTGCTGGAAAAACAAAACATTCAATAAGGAAAAGCTCTCCAAATTGAATAGAGAATCTCTGTTTTGCCAGTTTGGCAGAATCCTGTGTTTCAGCAAAGGTTAATGGTACCTTGGGGGTTGCTGTAAATTATGCCAAGTAGGTCTCTTCTGGAAGAACTCTACATTAGGTGAACATTGTTGAGCACTATTTATACTAACAGTCTGGTCTGTGACTCATTGGCATGGGTCTGTCAGAAAACAGCTGGAGCTTTGTCTCAGTAAAAGGTCTTTCCACTTGGACTAGGCACTATGTAGGAAGTCCTGGATGTGTCTGTATCTCCCAAAACTCTCTGTGCAGCAGCCTAGCACACTTGAAAGGAAAAGATTTTGCCCTCCCTTCAAAGCAGCCTAGCTGAGTCTTTCAGGAACAAGACATCCTGCTTGAGGAAGTTTAACCCTATGCTGGCCTTCCTACACGGAAGGAGGCCTGTGCTTGATCAAACCTACTAGTTTTCCTTAATGCCTTAAATGCCAGAGGCCAAAACACAATAAAAAAAATCTTATTGGTGGATTTCAGAAAATTTCTAAAAACTGTCCGGAGACTTTGTGCCCTCTAAGACAGTGACAAATCCAAATCACAGCAATGAAACCAGAAGTTTTTCTGTAACTACTTAAATGACACTATGCCAAGCAACCTTCAGGTTGTAATCCCAGATGAAAGCTACATTTGCAATGCTACCCGTTTACATGAGCATATTTTCCACTGAATTTTCTGACAGTGCAAAATATGTTATTTTGCTTTTATAAGCGCAGTAAGACCTTACAAGCTTACTCACTTACTGAGTTAAACTATATCTGATTCAAAAGCCTTGTTCTTCCTGTTACGAACTGACACTCTTCTTCATGTATCTTGAAAACATCCCTGAATCAAGCAAGTTTAGTCATGTGGAAGTTTAGTCATGTGGATTTATTTAATATACTGCACATTTAGAAATCTGCAGCTTTATTCTTGCTGATTTTGTTCCTACATCCTGCAACTGACATATTTTTCCAAAGAGAAATTATTTGCTTTCAGTTATGCTAAAACATGATCTATAATTACAACTCTACACTAAAGGAGATATCTATACATATACAAGGTGGGTGGGTGTGTAGGTGGGAGGGAGCATGTGTATGAACTTTGTCCTTAGGGAAAGATTCCTGAAGTAGTTGTGTTCTTGCAGTATTCCCTTGGAGATAATGACACCATTCCAGAACGTAATAGTCACCAGCTGGAGTTCAACCTACTTTAAATAGAGAATTTGAAAGGCATTTACAGACTGTTGTCCTAATAGCAAAAATACTCTGTAGCCATGCTATGCAACCACTAACCTGACTGCTTATTTGCTACGATATAAGCACTTATTTTATCTGTTAGCTAGCTCCGGGAGAGGAAAGGGACCTCAACATGAGATTCAGTCATAGAATCATTGAAATTAAAACTGTGAATGAATAATGAGGCAATCTAAGCTTTCTCACTCCAAAGCTAGAATACTTCTCATTATGTACATTTGATAATGTAGCCAAACTTTTTCATTTCTCCCAGATAATGAAGTCTTTACTGACATTTTTCAAATTACTTTTCTGTCTAATAAATTCTAGACTTTAGGAGTGTTTAAACACTTGATTGAATTTTTTCTGCAATTTATTTCTTTTTTTTCATGACTACGTACCCTAAAACTGGTGCCTTAAAAGGATTTCTCTCCTACATATATGAAAACTGTTACCATGTTGCTCTTACTCACAGTTTAATAAACTAAATGTGTTCAGCTTCAAAATTAATCACGCATGATTTTTCCCACTGATAAAAGTGAATTATATTTTCTAGGGCTGGCTTAAAAACTTGAATATTTTACAAATGTTTTTCTTTGCTAAATTTGCCACTTGTTTCCCTATGAAAAACACTTATCTAGCTCAGTAGTGACTGAAATTCATTATCATATAATGACAGCTGGTTTTATTACATATTTCTTTCCCCTGTGGCATATGTTTTCAATGCTGCTATTTATGATACAGCTTGAATGCTCTAACAGATAGTCAAAACCACACAACAAGCATGCAAGGTTCTGAGCCAGATGAAAATTTAAAATAAAGAAGGCATTTCAATGTCAGTGCCACAATTCAAATGTTCTTTTCTCAGCCTACATGGACTCATAAGTAGCATATTTTGTTATCATGCCTTTAAAAGATGTGTTTTTCTCTCACTTGAACCCTATCGAAGATCTTTCTTAGTGAAATATTCAAAGTTTTTATATGAATTAGTAATACAAGACACACTAATGTTAAAGCTATTTTGTTTCTGAGAGACAATTTGGTTTGGAAATTCAACTTTTTATTTTTAATTAGCCCTTATACATATTATATTAATTATCTACCTGAGATACATTGTCTGTCTGTCCCTATACTACTCGTAACCTCCAAAATTATTGGCCAAATTCAGACAAAGATAAGAATGAGGTCAAAGCTTTAAAGAGAAGTCTCACAAGTTTCGTTTAAATTGATGTCTAGATGGAGGACACAGAGCCAGATTGCTGTCCCACTAGGAATAAAACATCAGTGACAGCTCAGCAGTTACCTCTTTTGATTGACCTCTTGCTATCCAGTCAGCAAGTATTCTGCCAGCATGCCAGTGCAAAAGTAGCTCTGAGCTACTGAGAGCATATAATGTCCTCTGCACAGCTGATATCTGCAGACTTGAAAGGCAGCTGAGCAGACTGGAAAGGGAAGTCTAATGGAGTTGGGCATAAACCTCAGTATAAATGATCAAAGCTGCTGTAACAGGGCAAAGGAAGGGATCTAAGACTATCAAATACAAATCCTCAAAGCATGACTTCATTAGCTCTGCTGTTCTCAGAACTATTTCTTTCATTGTTTTTATTAAGACAACAGAAACCAAAATACAACTAAGAAACCACAACAATAACAACGCTCCTCATTACAACGAATTTTGACCACCAACAGGAACAGAAAATAAGCTCAGAATCTAAAAGAAAATACATTTTCCTTTTAGATTGTACAGATTGTTCACAGCCAACTAAGTGATCACATTATAGAATTTGGCAGAGGAGCTTGAAGGGACATAAAGCTACATGATATTGCAGATACTGTGATAGCATCTGAGGAGTCTATCTCAGCACCCTGCTGCACTCAGCACAATGCAAATATGTGGAGGGAACAAATATTTTCACCTTTCCATCTGATTTTGTGTTCACTCCTTTTCTTCTATGTCTCCTTCTGTATATAAGGATAATTCCAAGGGCTGAAGAGGAAGACCTCATTCATAACAAACACATTAAAAAACCCACTACCATTAAATCAGTTCCCTATAACAGCTATTCTGATGGCAAACTTGTTAGTTTTCAGTGGGCTTTTTCAGTGGCATTGGGATAAAGTGACTGTGTGATGGACCCCAGAGTAGTCCCAGTAGTATTCTGTCAACTTGCTGTCAATTTTCGCTCCTTATCCTGCCACCACTGTCAAGCTTGGAAACCAGACACTCTGTTACTGATGCAGTGAGATCAAGTTGCACCTGATATTGCAGAGGTAGGTTTGTGAGTCATTAGAGAACATTGGACTACTGGATTTCTGGCTGGTACTATCCTGGGGAGTAAATTTACCTCAGAGCAGAATCAAAAAAATTAAAATTTGTTTGGCTAATTGTTTTGTTTGCTGGTTTGAAAGAAAAAGGGAANTTAGAGACAAGACCCCTTAAAATCCCTCACTAGTTCGTACTACACATTGTGGACTTTTTCGACCGAGTAAGACATAACACAATCACTCAGTAAAGAAAATATTTCAAGGGATCCTTTTCAAATTTTTTTTATTATTCAGGATAAATACGGTGAAAAATAATCCAAACACCAAAAAATAATAAACCAAATATTATCCCTCTCCCCCCTAAATATCATGAGATTGCTTAGAAACAAGTGATTTTCAGAAAACAGTCTAATCTGAATTTTCAGTTATGTTTTCTGAGAGTTTAGGTAGAATTTTTACTAGCAACATAGAAAGTTTATTTTAAAATTAAAATGCCACTTTTTAAAAAGCAGGGACCTGATTTTTTATGAGACTAGGGACCAGAATTGTGTCCAGTACCAAATATCCCTCAGGCTTGTGATGAGGTGGTGAGAAATCCATTCTTATGAATCTTTCGCTGCTGTATTGGTTCACAAATATCTCATTAGCTTCTCTTTGTCCTCTCTGTTTCAAGGGTATCAATAATTCATTAGGAGCCTACACCAGCAAGACAGTATTCCTAACCCAAAAGGTGACAAAAGTCAACTGTAGGGGACCAGTCTCCATCTAACCTCCTCCAACTGCTTTTGCAAGGTACACTGCGAGCACCAAACAGGATCTTTTCCCCAAAACTGGGGATATAGGCAGACCCTCCTACCCTTCAGCCACGGGATAACAGCATGGACAGTACAGGTATGGGTGGTACACAGCTTTGGCCTTATCTGATAGAGAGGAAAATTTTTATCCATTTTGTGTCACTTCACTGTTATACATAAAGAGAAGAAATGGCAGACTACTTAAAGATAGCATTGAAAAATCAGCACTGCACAATCTTATTCAAAGTACTTCCCTTAAAATTTTTCCAGGAATAAGAATGCTCCATGCTCAATGGAGAATAGCCACAGCTTGGTCATAACTGAGGAAACACAGCAGAGAACTGTTTGCGATAAAGCTAAAGATCTCTTTTTTTCACCTTTTATGACCCCTTCTTTTTGTGCTCTAGAGGTTTTAATGAAAAATATGCACTCAAAAGATATATATCTGTCTTTCACAATCTAGCATGTGCAAAGAAGAAGCTATTCATGAGGTAAATGCCCAGCATCTTATTTGAAATACCGTTCCTGCTGATAGCAGAGTGGCACTCAGAACAGGGAGTTTGTATTTGGACAAAACATTTTTTACAGTTACTATGTGATATGACAAGAAGAGAGCACAAAGAAAAGCAATGAGAGGAAGGCAAGGACAAAGCTGATGTGGTTTCATTAAAATTACTGTAATTACAAAAGTTTTCAGCGGTACCGTGTACGTGGGTGCACAGTTCTTTATTGAATACTTGAAATACATCACCTGCTTCCCTGAGAATGATGATTCCAAGTGCAGTACTGGCAGTAAGGTTTGGGGGATCTGATGCCATTTCTAGTCAGGCTGTTAT
Organism: Platysteira castanea; assembly: GCA_013397175.1. NCBI lineage: Eukaryota > Metazoa > Chordata > Aves > Passeriformes > Platysteira > Platysteira castanea. Next base: position 121,392 of record VYXC01011461.1, read on the forward strand.
ATTCCCCGATCATCATGGTTTCTTCCCCTGCTCTTGTGCATCAGGTTCCAGCTCTCTACGTGGAGTTAAACCACTCAAAGTCACTTTCAGAAGTGGGTCCACAGCACAGCAATTAGACCCCAGGAACAGTTTTGTTGGCTCTAGAAGTCTTTAAACTGGGTAGGTGTTTTACTGCTCTCTGGATTCAGACACAGTTCTCATATTCAGGCTTAAAAATGCTACAAAACATTTCCAGAGAACACTTCTCTGTTTTTAAGAAATGTGTTTAACCAAAGAAACATAATTAAGATTGTATGTTTGGACTTCACTCATTTTTTTACTAGATTTCAAGGAAAAGCAAGCAAAAGAATTTTTCCATCATCCAAAGCAATGGAGCCAGGGGAGACCGTGTTATGACATTCTCACACTTTGATACTGTCCATAAACAGTATTTAGAAAGGGGCAGCTCCATTTGCTAAAATGACTTAAAGAAGCATTTCTTTAAGAGCAATAGAAAGCATTTCACTGGTATGGCTTTATTTGCTGTCTCTTTTTTGTAAATAGGAGACCCAGCTTTCATGTCACAGCAGCTAACAGAGGAATCATCCCTATCATCAACTCACTTGATTCTGTCTTTGGTAAGTCATACAATAAGCTGGTAACCTGTCAACTGACTGATGCACTATGGAATATTTTTTTTAATAATTATAATTTGGGTAGTTTTTTCTCTGTCCAAGCCCTAAGGGTCGTGTATGCTGCTTCCACTAATGTAGCTACTTATGCCATAAAATACTGCTGAAATCAATGGGACTATTTATGGAGTCATTTGCTATTCAAAGGGCTTGATTCTCTGATTATTTATTCTGTTTTTCAGTAGTGTTACTCTGCTTACTTGAACAGAGTTACTTCTATTTTAGCTGATGCAAAAGAAACTACAGTCAAAGGTGACAGAGTCTGGCACGAAATCTCTTTGAAAATAGTTGCTTCAAAATAAAGAAAATAATGTCTTTGGGTAAGTGCAAATCGCAATTTAACAAAAAACCCAATCTTGAATTTGTATGTTCCGTTCGATATTGCAAACAAAAAAGAATGCTCAAAGGTAGCATTATTTTTGAAGCTCAAACACTCCTTATGTGTTTGACAAATAGCATCTGTCTAGAATTAAATCTTGCCTCACTGATGTTGTTAAGAGACCTTAAACAGAGATCAGATTTCATCCTGGAGAAACAGGCTTACAAAGGCTTTTGTTAACAAAGTTCTTCATTTCATAGTGCTTAGATGCCCAATTTATGGGCCATTCCAGCACATTTCAATTATTTAATTGAGTCCACAATATGTTTCTCACTACCTCCTTTCCCAAGCACCTTGGTGGATGTGGATGGAGACCAAGCCCTGGGTGAGATGGATAATCCTGATAGCTGCAACTTCCTATTTCACAGCCATCCGGAGGGCATGGTCACAGGTGTCCTGAATGCCTGGTATGTACAAAGGTCATCTTCTTGCAGGGTGGCATTCGAAAGCTCCCCTTTTTGACATTTCCAAGGCAGGCAGGGAGCAAGAAATTTTCTACAACTGCTTGTGTATGAGCTATTGCAGGAAATAAAAAGGCTTCTAAGAAGCAGGCAGACTTATTGTGCCTGCTTTGTATGGCTTCTGAGTAAATGTGTGCATACTTTCAGATTTTATGCACATGTGAAGATCAGCCATCCCAGTTATGCATGGTGGGTGGCATGCTGTGGCAAGAAGAATGGGCTCCACAGTCGTAATTGGTAAGCTTCTGATGAGCTGACTGAGCACAGTACACATCATGTAGCACTTTTCACATTGCCAAGTTAACAGCTATCACCAGAGGTAGAATTTAAACTGCTGGAATAAACAAAGTCAAGGGGAAGTATCTTGCTGAAATGTCACCTCCCACAGAGCTTGTGGAAAGCCATTGCTATTGTAAAGGTGCATGTATAGGATTTCAAAATTTATATTATGTCTCAGAAGATCTACTTCAAGAATGCAAAGTACACATCAAGGGCAAACAATTATCTTTCTCAGAGATTAAATAAGATTGCCATTTTTTTATATGTTGAAAACTTCCTGGTAGGTTTCAGATGGTATTTTATTATCCAATGTAGCCTGTCTAAATCAACTAAAATAGTTCTCTTGAGGAAAAAAATTTAAATAAGTCGTGGTTATAAAGTTTTAACTTACCTGCCTTACTTTGTCTGAAAGACAGGGCTATAATGTCAGAGAGCTATCAGGAGAATTAACTGGCTCACAAACTGGAAGTACTTTATCTAAGTGGGAAGTGTACTGTTGCTGGAGGTAGAGCTACTCAAGCAGTAACACTGTGCCAAAGGAGCACCAGAACTGTGGGTCTAAAGACCAAATGTCTCCCTCTTTTATTCTGTCCCTTCTATCAGGACTGTAAACATAAAGATACCTCCAGCTACCATGTTACACCTGAGAGAACAGAGGGACCCTCCAGCTGGAGCTGCTGGCAGGGCAGGGGTTTGAAATGGTGGACTGAAAAGCAGGGTCAGAAACCAAGCAGTCTGTGCAACATCAGCCCTACAGGTTCTCTTAGGAATGTCTGATGCTGGAGTCCTGAGCAGACAGTGCTGCTAAAGGGAGGGCTGTGCTGCACGGAGAGATCTGCAGAGCTGGGACAGTGGTCCAGCTGAGTGCTGAGTTTCATCTTTGGTCCTATTCCCTATACTTCAGGACCAGGACACAAGGGAAGGGTCCTAAAGTGCAGTGACAGTGGGTATCTCTCAGTGCTGGTGGGACCTTACCTAGGGGCAGCCCCAACAACAGAACAGGAAGATGTTGAAGGCCCCGATTCCAGCTAATACTGTCTGATATATTATTTATGGGCACTGCACAAAGACTAGTTATCTAGGGAAAAGGTCAGCATGTTGCTGTCCCCAAAGGAGAGAACAGACTGGAGACTGCATATGTCACAGGGGCTGATGCAAAAAACACATTTCCAAATTGACACCGGTAAGTATTGGTGAGGTGCCCTGCCCTCTCCAGAATTTCTTATATTTGCCCTGGCAGATCCCGCAGCAAGGTGCCACGGTCCATAAGAAGTGTCAGTTTTACCTGTGGAGCAACTAGGACGGGTGGGAATGAGTGGAGAACGGGATGGTTTCATAAGCGTGGGTTGCTGGTCAGAGAGCTCCCAGTCCTGCTCACGATCCAGAGCACACCAGCAGGCGCCGTGGCCGGGCAGTGGGGAAGGAGGCAGCGGCTGCTCCGTGTGAGGGACAAACTGAGCCATCGCACAGCTCGCTGTAGAGGGTTTGTGGGCAACCAGGAGTCATTTTTTGTTTGTCCTTTTGTTTGGCTAGTACGTTTCACCCAACCTGGGTCAGTTGCACACAGTCGCTGGTGGTAAAATAAGTAGCTGGAATATGAGAACTGAAGCAATTCAGAGAAGATACAGAGCCCTCAACAGGGAAGTGTTACCTTGGTATAAAACGCTACTCTACTTGAAATCCTTGGCGTACACGGTAGAACTGCACCTTTTTTTAATTCTTCTTTCCCAGCCCTTCCCTGTCCCCGTCGCTGAGGTCACCCTGATGTAGCAATGTACGCAACATGTGCATGTGAAAGCGCTATTACTAAGACAGTCAAATCCCAGAAAGGTGTCTTCTGCACCTAGCATCGTTCACCTCCTTGCGCTGGGGGCAGTCGCAGTGCTGCTAACAAATTAGAGAATCTATCAAGCTTCCAAAGGGACAAAGCCTGGACAGGAGGTGTTAAAGCAGCCTGCAGCCCTGCGCCCAGGGGGGAAGGCGATTCCCGGCAATCCGGGCAGGGAGAGAGAACAAGGAGTCCGCAGGACCAAGGAGACGGCAGGGGTACCCCTGGCCATAACCTCGAGAGACCCAGAAGGGTTCCTGCCCTCCTGGCTGCTTTGGTTTTTGATTGTTCTTCATCCATGATTTGAAGAAAAGGGGGGAAAGTATTCTTTTATGAAGAGGGCAGACAAGTAAATTATTATTTTGCTTATTGCTTGACTTGAGGGCTAGAGATTAATCTATTTAGCCCTTTAGTTGGTTTGAATTAATGTCAGGAGGAAGAAACGCACCCAGGAAAATTAGATAGGAGAAGGATCACCTTTCGCTAAAACCGCACTTTTCTGCATTAGTTTATTTGTGCTTATTTTTCCCACGTCGATTCTCCGATTGTAAGGAAATATACCAAGTGCAAAATAAACGTTTTAACAAAGTAAATAACTGTTATTACTTCTACACGTCCATAAATATGGTCTAAAACCAATAATTGATCACAGTACTTTTCATTTCCCTGCTTCCACTCACTGAAGGACACCGTGCAACGAAAACTGCGGAGGGCACAGAGGGAAGGAGCTGAGGAGAGGGGGAGAGAGGGAGAGAGGGAGAGAGGGAGAGAGGGCGGCCCTGCTCGGAGGCGGTGGTCCTGCCAGGAAGAGGTGACAAGAGACTTCTTCCCCGCAAGAGAGCTCGGAAGGGCCGTCTGAGGAGCGTGACAGCGAAGAAGCTGGTTAAAAGAAAAAGAAGTGCTGGGGAGATGGTGGCCAGGTGGATGGCGAGGGCGGAGCTTACATCTGGGGTCGCGAGGTCTGTCCCCCCGTCTTGCAGGACCCCATTTTTCCCCAAAGCCCGGGGGTCAGCAGCCGCTTGACGTGGTAGCGGCACCCGGGACGGGAGTGGGTCTTGCAGGTCATGCCAAGGGCTGGGCCAGGGCTGCCGCCGAGGAGCCCGGGCTCCGTCCTGGCTCGGGCCGGCGCCGCATTCCCTCCCGCCACGTCGAGGGGCATTTCCTGAGGCGGCGGGGCCGGGCGAGGGCCGAGGCTGTTCGCCCAGGCCACCGGGCCACTGCCGGGGCGGGCAGGCTTCCCGGCAGCTCCGCAGCGCTTCCTGCTCGGCCCGGCCTGCTGGGGCGGCGGGGCCTGGGAAAGGGGCCGGCAGGGTTTGCTCATTCCCGTCGGAAGCAGGGTATCTATGGCGAGATATGAGGGAATGCTCCCAGGTATCCCTTAGAGACTCCTTCCGTGGCGCGTTCTAGCCTCCTCTTCTCCAAAGGAGTCGAGAGCAAGGACTAGCTTCGCGATAGCCCTGCTAACACCGAGCATACTGGCAGGCTCCGAAGAACTCCCGAAAGGGAAGCTGACATGACGGCTCGGAGGTGCCCGCCAGCGAACACCTTTCCCTCTTAAGGCACCGGTGCTCTCGTTTTCCTTCCCACCGCGGCTGCAGCGGCGGCCTGCCGAAGTGGGTTATCACCTGGGAAATTAGATAGTCAAACCTACTCAATTCTGCGAGATTCGGGAAAACACCAGGAACTAAAAAAAAAAANAAAAAAAAAAAAAAAAAAAAAAAAAAAAAAAAAAAAAAAAAAGAAAAGAGAGAGCGAGAGAGAATGGGGAAAAAAAAAAAAAGGAGGGAAATTACAGGTCTTAAATTTTCCTTAATTTATCTGCCTAGGCTTCCAAGCAGGAGGGAAAATGAACCTTTATATTTTTTGCTAAAGAAATTTCTGTGCATTCCCGATCGTAACCACATCTCTCCACCTCCAAGCAGCTCTCTTTCGAGTATGTTCACATTAGGTATGATGTTCATAATAATAACAACAACCCCGAGAATTATGAGACAAGAGCACGTTTGACAGTGTTTGAGAAATTCAAATACAGCTGCATCGGCTTTGTCTCTGGTTCAGTCACATTTATTTCCCTAAACTAGGCAGACAGCCTGAGTGAAGCATGACAATGAGGTTTGTAAATAGCAAATGGAAGGGTTTGCTGGGTTGTTGGGTTTATGTTGGGTTTTTTTTCCCCTTCCTCCCCTCCCTGTTTGATTTTACTCTCAATCCAAATAACCTTCCTCAGTGAATGTCTCAGACAAGAGAATGTGAGCGGGAGGGGACGAGGGGGACTTATAATTACAGGTTCCCTTTGGAGCTGGAATTAAAACGCTGACGGCGTGTGTTGCAGAGGAAAGGTGCAGAGGCAGCCTGCGCTCTGACTGCAGGACGGCTGTGTTGTCACTGCGATAGCGTTTATTTACAGCCAAGCACTTGAGAGCAAACGACGCTTCAAAAGCGCGAAAGTTGGGGGGCCTACTCTCTATGCCGAGGTGCCAGGAGCATCCTCTGCGGGAGAGGGACCCAGGCCCAGAAACCTGTCCTGCTCCCTCCGCTGGGACTACTCAGCCCCCCGAGGAGCGCCCCGGGACCGGTGCTGCCTCTGGGCAATTTCACATTCGCACCTTTCCTGCCCGTCCCGAAGTGGGGCTGGGGGTAGGGGAGAGATCAGCTGGAGATGGCTTTAAAATGTCTTAGTAGAGCTAATAGGTGAACATTAGGACAGCTAATTTCGATCAGTCACTCATGTCGGGTTCAAGTGCCCTGTGCTTGGCACTGCGCGCAGACCTGTACCCCAACGAAAGCACTGAGGACGGGGTGAAATTTCTTTTCTTTGCACCAGAATCCTCTCCCTTATTCAAGTCAGGTCATCACTTCTACAGACCTGTCCTGCTTTCTCTGAGAAATGTATTCCTATCTTTTATCAAGCTCTTACTCTCACCATCCCAGTACCGTTGTCTCAGGGAAAAAAAAAAAAAAAAAAAAAAAAAAAAAAAAAAAAAAAAAAAAAAAAAAAAAAAAAAAAAAAAAAAAAAAAAAAAAAAAAAAAAAAAAAAAAAAAAAAAAAAAAAAAAAAAAAAAAAAAAAAAAAAAAAAAAAAAAAAAAAAAAAAAAAAAAAAAAAAAAAAAAAAAAAAAAAAAAAAAAAAAAAAAAAAAAAAAAAAAAAAAAAAAAAAAAAAAAAAAAAAAAAAAAAAAAAAAAAAAAAAAAAAAAAAAAAAAAAAAAAAAAAAAAAAAAAAAAAAAAAAAAAAAAAAAAAAAAAAAAAAAAAAAAAAAAAAAAAAAAAAAAAAAAAAAAAAAAAAAAAAAAAAAAAAAAAAAANCCTTCACAGGTCTGGGAGGTGCCCCAGGAGTGCGCGCAGGGACGGTGCCGACCCGCGGGGACATCTCTCAGGGTGAAGGTGGCAGGAACTGCCACTCCTGCGTGTCTGCTTTTTTTTTTCATGGAGANAACAAAACAAACCATCAGCCACCCAATTTACTTCAACAGCTTAGACCAGCTAAAGTAAATTTATGAAAATATCTGCAGCTCTTCAAAACTTTCTCTGCTTCCTTATCAAAGCCATCTTCCCAGTGGAAGAATTGGGAGAGGTTGTTTATTTGTTTTGGGTTGTCTCAAAACTCTCCCAGTCTGTCGCTTGTTATTGCCTAGCGTGCCCGTCTCCTCACGCCCGGCCTCCCTGGGAGTTGCTGTGGTTCTGGTAGCTGGATGCGAGCTGAGCACTTCACCTGATGCACAAATAACCCCCAAAGTTTCCCGCAGAGACTATTGTGCTTTGCTAAGTTTTACTGAACATACCAGCAACTATTTTTCTCGGGCTCTTTCTAGCCACCGCAGCTTCAGTGAAAGCCTTTTCTTGTGGCTGCCATTACAGTCCCGATTCTTGAGGACGGGCAGGAGATGGACGTCGGAACCCTTATCTTCTCCTGGGAGGGCAGGAGGGAGGAACGAATGGAAAGCTTTGTCTCTTCGGGAAGCCTGTCACGAAGCAGGCGAAGCTTGTCCCTGCTCTCCGTAAGGCAAGGAACGAGACTGCAATAATAGAATACAAACATGTGTTTTGTTTTCCATTAAGTCGATAGACCAGACAAGGTCTGCCCCGGGGAAAAGATGACTTGAGCTGTTAATGAGAGCTGACACTAGGATTTAAATAGTGAGGGCTCCTTTCGCCAGCGGTGTCTCCACAATATTGCTTTCTTTTTTTTTCCCCCTCTTCTCCTTCACAGGTCTGGGAGGTGCCCCAGGAGTGCGCGCAGGGACGGTGCCGACCCGCGGGGACATCTCTCAGGGTGAAGGTGGCAGGAACTGCCACTCCTGCGTGTCTGCTTTTTTTTTTCATGGAGATCCTTTGGAGGAGAGAGGGAGAGATGAAAGTGCTTTTAATTCTTTTCTCCGTGCCCTGCGTACGTAAATGCAAAACTGACCCGTTTTGTACTGGTACCAACACTGCACCGAAAACTTCAGGGCGTTTGAGGGGGAGCGCGGCCGTGCGTGGCGCTTAGAAAAGCGCCAGGAAGTGGCGTGCGGATGGGCAGGGGGTGCGGGACGCGCGCCCGGCTCTCGGGCAGGCCGGGCAGGGCCGCTCCCGCCGGCGCTGGCTGTCCCCTGGCGCGGGCGGCGCGGCGGGCGCTGGCGNCGGACACGGCCGTCGGGCACGGCTCGGCTCCGCTCCACACGGGCCTGCCCGGGCGGAACAGCAGACGGCCCTCGCCTTTCCGGCAGAGACCGGGTGCCAGGGGGAAACCTCGGAGTCCCAGGGCCGACAAGACTTTCTGCGGCCCCGTCCGCGGCTGCCTCAGCTGGCGATGCGGTGCCCTGCTAGGTGAGGGGCTTTGTGGTGTGAATTTAAACGAAAAAAGGGTCTCTGCGGAAGATACGCAGGAGCTCCGAGCCGGAAAGCTCGCTAGCGTGTTCCCGTGGAGATGTACGGAGTTTGCGCTTCTGCCGGTTTGCAGGGGGCAAAGCACTGCGGGTGCTTGGCTCCCACGGGAACATGGTCTCATCGGTAAAGGCTGCTGAGCACACTGGGATCCCCTGCATTGGAGCTGCGGTGCCTCCAGAGGCAGATGAGAAGCACGAAGTCGGCGGCTGGCCCTGGGAAAAGCTCCCAAAGCTGAGCATTTCTGTTGTGTGAAGTGCCCGCATTAGCAGCCCGAACACGTAGGGAAAGGCTGACATCTGCGATTTGGTACGAGCCACCCGAGAAATGACAGACCTCTCGGTTCAGAGGGGCGCCCCCGCCTCGGCTCCCGGCGGGGGAGGGACCCACCGAGTCCCGGCGGCGCCTGCGGGAGCGGCTTGCCCCAGGGAAGGAAACCTCCTCTCCTGAGATTTCCTCAAGTCTGAAAACAGCTATGCGACACGGTCTCTAGATTTGGAACGTTCACGGTCAATGCTCAGAAATTAAAAGATAGAAGGAGACCTTCGGTATAAACTTTGAGCCTGATTCCAGTGGAAGTACAAATAACAATAGTTTCCAGGCTTTTGTCCCCGGTTTACAAAAATAACACGTGAAATAGAGGTTGCACCGTGGGTCATTTTCCTCAGCCTTTGTGCCAACGCACCTCTGCCTTTTGACTCTTCACTGCACAGTTTATACATCACCGCCCCC
>VYXC01011462.1:0-10368 GCA_013397175.1 Platysteira castanea
CTCGTGTCCTACAGCGACAAGTGACGAGCATTAGCAGGCAATATTTCCCTTTTTCCCACTGACATGAGATAAATCAAAGATGTCCTGGTGTTTGCTGAGCTCTGCCTGGCACCAAAAAGCAGCCCGAGGCCATTCCCAGGTTCCAAAAACTCCAGGATCTGGCCCTTCCTAATCTACAGGGTGAAAGGAGGGGAAAAAACCTTTTCTTAATTGAAACGAGGTTTTACCCAAGCCAGGAAAATCAACCAAAGTCAAGAACACTTCTTTTAAAACCAGCATTAGCTGAAGCCAGGTCCCCTGATTCAAGGAGAGCGCTGGTTTAATCCAAAGTGCTGCTGATATAAGCCCAGGTCTAATGAGATGTGAGATAAACCACTTTGCATTGCTGTGTCCCCAAGGAATCCCATCAAAATTTGGGAATAACACCATTATTAACCACTTTTTTCTATGAATACATTTTTGACATTATTGAATAGTGTGTATAAAGAACCAAGGAGCATCTGTGACTTTTTGACAAAACCTTTTCTCCCAGTTTTTTAAATGCCCCAGTTTTGCACTCTCTGGTGCAGGAGCAGAGAACTCCACGGGGTTTTATGGAATTGCAGAAATTCCTCTGGCGCATTTTCAAGGATTCTTTTTACAACAGGGAGAACAGAGCTTTTATCTTACCAGTTGCTAATATCCACAAATCCCCAAAGAATACAAAGAGTGCCTCTAATAACAAAGAGCAAAACTCTGGGAGAGGCACCTCTGAGTAACTTCCTACCCATCCCAAACATTGCTTTCTGTTGCACTGGAAAATCATCTGGAAATCACTGGAAATCACTGCATTTCCTCTTTTTTCTCATACATTTCATTGTCGTACTGCTTAGGGATTTTCACACCTGAAATAATAATAATAAAAGGCTACAGAGATACAACCCCAAAATTCAGCTGCAGCTGGAAATAAAGTTGGTAGGGGAGAAAAGCAGGCCAGGATGGAGATCCCAGAATTCTTCCCAAGTCCTCAGCTTGAACTGGTCAATGGGGGTTTCCATTATCACAAATCAAGTTAAAAGTGATACTTCTAAACTCTCCAGGAGGAAGGAGTTTGTGCTCCCTTTCATTTCCTTTGGGTAGAAAGGGTCATGAAATCCTGATTTTTCTCACTCTGTTTGTGTCTTAAAGTAAGGGATTTAAATGTCTTTTTAATTTTTTTTCCCCTAAAATATAACAACCAGGAGAAAATTCTGCCTAATTGGGACAGAACTGCTTTTCACTCGTGACTGTCTTGTGACATTTCTGAAAAGTTAATTTGAAGCCAGAAAGCCAATTTACATTGATAAATCCCTGGCATTATCCTGCTCTGCTGGGTTCGGGTTTTCTTTTTTTTTTTCAGGAAAGCATTTTAAAAACTGTCAAAAGCCCCATTACTAAAAGTGTGTCTAACTTTAACTCCTATGGCTTTAAAAATGTGTCAGACAAAGAAAAACGGAGAGGGAAAATAGGGATTTTTGGCTAGATCCAGGCCTTTAAAATCATGGAATCTCAAAAGTGCTGGGGTTGGAGGGACCTTAAAGCCCATCCAGTTCCATCCCCAGGGACACCTCCCGCTGTCCCAGGCTGCTCCAACCCCATCCAGCCTGGCCTTGGGCACTGCCAGGGATCCAGGGGCAGCCACAGTTGCTCTGGGAATTCCATCCCAGCCTCCCAGCCCGGAATTCCTTCCCAAGAGCCCATCCAGCCCTGCCCTCTGGCAGTGGGAAGCCGTTCCCTGTGTCCTGTCACACTCTGATATCCCATATTTCCCATATTTCCCATACTTCCACACACAACATACCTAATATCAACAAAATCTAGAGTGAAAACTGCTGATTGAATATAAAACATCCTTCTGATGTTCAACAAATTCCATGCCCTTGGAGGAACCTCACGAGGATAGAACAGGTTTGAAATGTGCCTCAAATTTCACACTAAGAGGACAAAAATTTGCTCCTCCTTTTAACCCTCCCCAACTCTGAACATGGAGACTTTTCCCTTCTCCCTGGAACATAAAACCCAAACATCCCTCTGCACACAGCATCAGCGAGATGCACCAAAAGAGGAAGCATTAACGTAATTAAAAATAAGCATCCATCATATTTATGTTTGTTAAGGCAAAATGCAATTACCCGAGGCAGGCTGTGCTGGAAGCTGCCTGTGCACAGAGATGAGCCCAGCACTGCAAAGAGCCCGGCCCCAAACCCGGCCTGCAGATTTCTGTGCCCATCTGTAAGCATTTTATTTAGATAAATTTCAGCCATCACTCTCTATAGAAGGCGCTTCAACGCGGTTCAATGAAATTCCGTGGACTTACAGACAATTATCACACGCCTGGTTTGGAATCTACTCAGCAGCCAAATTGTGGCAGCCCAGAGTGTCCCTCTGACTGTCCAGGGGGGTCTGGAGCCCCACCAGGCAGTCTCGGACCTCGAGATGAAAGCCCAGAATTCCATGTTTGAGCCGTGTCCATGGAGAAAGCTGCCCACATTGAGGGAAGAAATACAAAATGGAAAGAAAATGTGTAATTAACTCATCTTATCACTGGGTGAATGGAGGTTTTAGATTTAAGGAGATAGGAGGGAAAAAAGCAAACACGGAGGGCAAAGGGCGGTGCCCCTTCCCCTTCCTCTTTCTTCTCTCTCCTCCATCTCCTGCTGTGACGATGGGGATGGGCATTGGTGGAGGCAGCACTGTCATGGTAAGAAAAGGTAGAAATTAATTGGGAAGAATTGATAAACAATAATATGTTGTAGAACTTGGTTGGTTTTCCTAAAAGAGATAAAAAGGAGAAGACAGCCTTCCTGGGCGTCACTCCTGCTGTGGATCTCGGTGGAGCAGGTCGTGCTGTGCCTGCTCCAGACACTGAGAGATAAGAAACAATAAACAACCTGAACATGAACCCGCAGGCATCTCCAGTCTCTGTTGGCTCTGGCATGAGACTTTATATGATCGAGAAACACCGTAAAACATCCAAAAACCATCAAAGCCATACCAAATGTTCCCAGTGTCGTTATCATTTTTGGGAACCACGAGGTGTAAATTAATGAGAAGTTCAGGTTGAGGGGGGATAACTTATCTCAGAGAAAGGGAAGTGTTAAGCACGCTGGTGAATTAATTGATGCCAAGATGCAGGGAACCAATTTTGTTACCATTTGGGGAGATTTCCAATCCTACGGCTGCCCAAACTGACCAGAGCTGGTGTAGTTGTTCTACATCTGGAGGGATGGTCATTGTCCAGTCCTAAAGGATGAAGGCTGGATCATAGAAATCACAGAATCTCAGACTGGGTTTGGGTTGGAGGGACCTTAAATCTCATCCAGTGCCACCCCTGCCATGGCAGGGACACCTCCCACTGTCCCAGGCTGCTCCCAGCCCCAGTGTCCAGCCTGGCCTTGGGCACTGCCAGGGATCCAGGGGCAGCTACAGCTGCTCTGGGAATTCTATTCCAGGGCCTCCCCACCCTCACAGAGAACAATTCCTGCCCAATTTTCCATCTAAATCTCTCCTCTTCTATTTGAAAACCATTCTCCCTTTCCCTCTCACCACCTGCCTGGGTCGAAGGCCACCCTCCCTTTGTCCCTTCAGCAGCAGCTCCCAAGCAGTGACATTCACTGCAGAAATAAGAGCTTTTCTGTGGTTATTTCCAGGCATGAAGTGGTTCCCCTGCCTCCCAGCCCTCTGCCCATGTGTCACCTCCCCAGGCTTTCAGGTGGATAACAAGGTCAGTTCTTGCAAGGCACAACATCTGCCCTCCTCAGAATAACAGGATTAAACCACCTTGACCTCCTGCCTCTGGAGCCTGGCTCCTTTCGCCACTAAACTCCTGATTTTAAGCATAATTCTTCGAATAATAAAACTTCCTGGATGAGGCTGGTATTGGTGTTCCAAGAGGGGATTGATTTGAAGCTGCCCTGCAAATTGTGTTCGAGTTCCTTAAAGCCTGGGTGAGTCCTGAATTTGGGTGTACAGAAGTACAGAGGAAGCCTAAGGAACACAGAAGCGTTTCAAAAGGAGCTGGATGTTAAACCCAGACTTGAGAAGCCAGAGAGAAGCCCCAGAAGGAGAAAATTACTGTGTAAGCAAAGGGTATAAACATTGGATCAACCTTTTCTTTTCAGAGAAGTCAGCAGAGATAGGGGGTGATGAGATAAGGAATTCTGTTACGGGCTTGAGAGAGAGAGGAGGGAGAGCAGCGGAGGAGAAGATAAGGGCAGAGACTGAAACAAAGGGGAAAATGTAAAGAAAATTGTTTTAACCACCCAGGAAATCATAAAATAGAACTTAGCTTTGATCACCTCAGCATTCCCAACTAAATCTGGGGAGTTTTTAAAAGAAAGATCGTTTAAAAAGGAACATTCTTCAGGCTTCTCACTCTTTCTGAATGACTGTGCACGAATTCCCACAGAAGCAGACCCCTGGTCATTCCCCAAAGGATCCCATCCCTAGAGCCAATCCTCCAGGACAACAATTTCCACTAATTTTTATGGATCCTGAGCATACTGGACAGTGCTTTTCACTCCAGCAATGCAGTTCCAAACGGGCTCTCCTGAGATGTTCTCTGCTGGCAGCTCAGGAGTTTCCTGGATTGACAGGAATTTCTGGGGGTGCCACTTCTCTTTTGGGTCACAGCTGCCCAGGGGACGTGGCACGCACAGAACCTGCTGGGCAGGCAAATTTTGGGGGCTTGGTTCATGAACCCATAAAGATTTCCTAAATTTTATCATTTAAAGTTTTGTATTGAACTGCCCTTCAGAACAGACACAGGTTTTTAACAGGTCGACGTCCTTACCCACTGAATAAATTCAAGCTGCCTAAATTCTTTAATTTGATGATGAGAATTGTGAGTTTATTAAACACTGAATTGCTGTGAAGGCCTCCGTGATGAAGCACTAATAATTTATTGATATTAATTACAGATCTTACAGTAAATCAGGAGAGATTTTGCTGCATCCACCAAAACTCAGTGGAAAATAAGAAATTCAGATATAAAAGCAATACCGAGACAGCTCCACAAGCTACAATTCAACCTGAGAAAGTTTGATGCCATCCATTCTGACCCGAAATGCCATCAAGCCAATCAGGCAGAGCAAAGGGAGAGCCAGCACTGGGTCAGTGGGAACTGATAGAAAAATAGATTTGGGAGCTGTCAGCGAAAATGTAACACTAAAACCTCTGAGCATCAAAAATAGTGCCCTAAAGAAGGAATAAATACAGGAGAGAAGAGCAAGCCAAGTGATATCTCTGTGGCTGGGAGCACTTTGGGACACTCTGGAAACAAAAGGATAAATATCAGATCGTCAGAACGAGAAGCTGAGGAAGGCCAACGTATTACAGACAATAAAAAGAAATAAAAATCAGGAAATGCATCAATCTCAGTGCCCACAGCAGAAAAAACCACCAGGTGCAACTCACAGACGTGGCAATATTGAAGTAGGAGCAACCTAGAGACAATATTTGGAAAGAGTTGTCCTATATTTGAACAAAATAAAATTCATCTCCAAATACGACACACGCTTCGAGGTTTTCTTCTTTTCATGGCTGAGGAGCTGTTGGCAAATTCCCCCAGCAGCTCTGTGAGAGAGGTTTTGTGCAGTTTTGGGCACGGAGGAAACAGAAATGATGTTTCATTATTCACTGAGAGAGACATGGAGGAGCCACAGGACTCTGGGGCTGCTGTGGCACTGCCAGGCCCCCGACTGCACACAAAAAATGTGGTTTAGCCTGGACTGAAGCTCTTCACCCACGGGGTTTTGCAAGGGAAATCCCCTCCTTTCTCCACGGCGCTGCTGGAACAGGACTGGGACCCTGGGCTGGGCTGGCTGCCCCCAAAATTCTGCAGGTGATTGGAGGTGGCAGTGAATAATCAGATTTTTCACTCAAGAAGGAATTAGGTTTTAGTACCAAGCCTTCTTCCTTATCAAAAGTAATTAAAATGATATCTGTTAAAAAAACCAAATTTATAACAAGCTGGAGATGTTTTAAAGCTGCAGGAACTGAAGAAAACAAAAAAAGCTAATGGAAGATAAATGTTCTGAATTAAAAACTGGTAACTGTTTTGAAGTTGTCTGCACTTCCAAAATCACTAATTTCCAAAAGAGTGAGATCGTGATAAACTCAGAGTGTCTCTTTTATTTATTGAGGGGCTGAATTAGAGGCCAGAGCCTCTCCAGGGCCTGTTGCTCTCCTGCTCCTGGGAATGGGAGCACCAGGCTCTGGAGGAGTTTTGTGTTGAGGGTGGACACAGCAGCCAGTGCTGGGAAAGAGCTGAAATAATCAGATTATAACCAATTTTACTATTTTTACTATGTTTTTATTTCACCTGCCTCTTCAACTCTTCCAGTATTAAACTAGAAATGACTTCAGCTGGGGATTTACTCCAGCTTGAGCTCTCCTGTCCTCTCCCCACTATAATCAGTTGTGTCTTCCTCTCTTCTCATCACCCTAAGCCTCTCATGGGGAAAAATTTTAGTCCAGCTGGAGTATTTTGAAAATATTTTATGTAGAGAGGGCTGTTAATGACCAAGAGAGTTCATAAATGATTGTCAAAGTAGAAGAGTGCAGCAAGAGTATCCAAGGAGTTTGGAGGGTCAGAAAACCAAATTGTGATGGGAGTCTGAAGCTCAGCAGGCTGATTTTGTAAATGTCATTTTAATAGCCTTGAATGCAGAAGACATCAAATGAGCAAAGAATCAGTGCTGATCAAAGAAGGCACACTGATCAAATGACCCAACCAACAATTTATTGGTCAGCAAATGTGAAAAAAAGCCCACGACTTCCCTGGGAGATTTAACAAGGTGGGAATGGGAATTAACCAGCGAGAGTGGGAAAGTAAAAGGAAAGACACGAGAAAGGAAAAGGAAATAAGAAAAAGGAAAAGGAAACAAGAAAAAGGGGAAAAAACCTCCTATTCCCAAAGAAAAGAATGATGGGAATTCCTCGTGATCAGGGATCAGCTGGAGGACACGCTGGGACACAAACCAGAGCTGGAGGCCAGCTCTGCTCTCCTGCCCTGCTCGGGCTGCAGCCCCGGAGCATCCCAGAGCTTTCCATGCATTGATTCCCTCAGCACCCTCTGAAGTGGGGTAATGGAATTTCTCTGGAAGGAACAGGAGCTGAGCGATGTCGTGCTCAGGCCAAGCTCCCCAGAGGAGCTCGTGTCTGACTTTCCTTGCTGGAGCCCAGATGTTCAGCTGGAAATCAGGCACGGAATCTCTACGAAAATGGGAACTGGAACCAAATCCTTTCCTTAACTGAGCATACCAGCCCAAAATAAGGCAAAATTCTTCCCCACAGGGCAACAGAGATGGGGACAGCAGGGTGGCAAAGCAGCCCTGTCCCTTAAATTCCTCTCCTTGCTAATGTTTTATTAAAAAGAGTAGTAATGTCGGCAAAGAGATAAAAAGGAACTTCCAACACACAGCAGAGGCAGGACTGGAAGCAAGAAGACATAGAAATGACTCAGGGGACGTGCAGTAATGAAGATAAACCCCAAATGCAATCCCAGAACCCCACAGTGCACACATCCAAAGGCCGCTGCTGAATCCAACTCGCCAGCAAGAATTAACCAAAAGAGGGAAAAGCCTCTCTTCAGCAATACCCCTAAAGCCAGAGAAAAGCTGCTGGGCTGTCCTTAATCCCACAGAGGAATTTTTCACTCTTCTGGCCAGCAGTTTTCCCCCTGGAAGCAGCAATTCTCACCCCCATCCAGCCCCGGGGCTGGGGGACAATCCCAACCATAAATCCGTGGGATGGGCACACCCCAGTGACAACCACAAATCAATTGGTGTCCTGGGCTGTCCTGCTCATCCCCATCTGCTGTGATTTGGATCCATTTCCAGCTGTATCTCCTCATCCCTCATTTTTTGTTGTGTTCAACACCTCTGCTGTTATTTCCTGTTCCTCTCCTCACTGTCCCCACCGTGCTCAGGGGGTTGCTCTGACTGGAAATGGCAATGCTGGAATCCTTTCACTCTTCTGGGAAGGATTCTGCTTTAAGGAGGTTCATATTCAGCTCCCCCACCTCCCTCTGCCAATGCAGAGGGATTGGAGTGTCTAAAAAATGGAAGGCACCAAAAAAATTTCAATTAAAAAGCATAAATGTGTCCCGAGGAAGAGGAGGAGCAGGGCTGGACGCAGCTGGCACAGCCACTGCCAGCAGAGTGAAACAAAGAGCCCGGGAGGGACTTCTGACAAGGAGAAATGGGTGCCAGTGCCAGAGGGCAGGGCTGGATGGGATTTGGGAAGGAATTGTTCCCTGTGAGGGTGGGCAGGCCCTGGCACAGGGTGCCCAGAGCAGCTGTGGCTGCCCCTGGATCCCTGGCAGTGCCCAAGGCCAGGCTGGGCAGGGCTTGGAGCAGCCTGGGACAGTGGGAGGTGTCCCTGCCCATGGCAGGGGTGGCACTGGAGGGGCTTTAAGGTCCCTTCCAACCCAAACCTAGTCTGGGATTTTATGATTATTGTATCGAAGGAACATTTATGAGGAGAGAGATTGCAAGGTTCTGCTTCCTCCACAAATGCACCCTTGCAGGGAGGCTTTGCAATGAAAAGAGGTGCAGAATCATCTCCTGAATATCCAGCGGATTTACCCCCAGTGGTAAAAGGAATAAAATCCATTCCATTCGAAGTACACACGTGGAATCAAACCAAAATGTTTATCCCAAGTCATTTTTACTGCAGACAAAAAGGAACAAGGGTTACCACACCCTCCTAACAGCAAACCTCAAACGCTCCAATCCTACCCCAAATTTCCTTCCCTTCATTTTCTTCCATGACTCCCACACTCCTGAGACACTGCCAGACTTTTCCACAACTTGGTTTCATTTCCCTGACTGAAAATCCACGGATTATTATGGAATTACAAAGTAGTACAAGTTCTTACTCTGATCCTGGAAGGGACGTGAAACATCATACAGAGATTTCCTATAAAACCAACACTTATTTTATCCTTTTATGAAGATGGTTAAGAGGTTGCATAAAGTTAACAGAGTCTCCTCAATTTTCCAGCTGAATTCCGACCTGTTCTGGAGTGATTTGGAGCACAGCATATGATTTCTAGCAGACGCCTGGTTTAGCAGATATTATTAGCTTTGAAACTCTGCATAAACTCCCCAAAGGTCAGGGAAGGAGAAAAGCTGACAGTAAGAGGCTCAAGTAAATGAAGGTAAATACATCAAACAATCTGGTTAACACCACATGAGTCAGAGGTGTCACCTCTTCTCTGCACAGGGAGTTCATTCTACACAGAAAAATATCAATTTTCGAGGCTCAAGGGCAGCAAATTTTGTTCAGAGGGAAAAGAGGGAAAGGAGGAAAAGAAGGCATTGAAGCAGCTGGGAGTCACTACAGGGAATTCTGCCACGTGCAGAGCACTCCCAGCTCCACCATGCTCATCTCAGGGATCCCAGGACTTCTGGCCACGGAATAAACACATCTGCAGTGAAAACCCCAAAAATTCTGCATTAAATTTAGCAGGACATAAATCCCCCCCATTCCCAGGCCACAGTTCTCTGACGAGGCTTTGCTAATACAAGGACTAAAAGTCAAATATCTCCTGGCCACAAGTCTTCAAGGATTCCCAAACCCTTCTCTTAATCTATTCCAAACTTGAGCTTTTTCCATAAAGTCCAGAGCTGCCCATGAAATCTCTAAATCTCTAAGCTGAAGGCCGAGTTCCAAAGCCACAGTGGGGCCACCTCAGCCTGGTCCAGCAGCTCAGGAGGTCTCAGCCCTCACTCTTCCCTGCCTTTTGCTCTGTAGCACCTTCTCCTAGAAAACCACTCGATTTTTACTGAGAAATCCATCACCGATGTGACACCACCATGAGTTCCTCGTTTCCTATAATTTCTGTAATATTTGAGGCCTTTAGAGAGCAAACTGCTTAAAGAATCATGAAGGTTTGGAAAAACCCTCTGAGATCATCAAGTCCAACCTTTGACCACATCACGAGTGTCACATCTACTCAGTTTTTCAGACACTTATTCAGACAACAAGAGAAGTTATCTCCAGGCACAGCTGCCTGCAGAATTCTCTCCCATTACTCTGAAGAGCGCCGTCGAGCCCACCATAAAGTTCACGTCACAAATTTTGTGCATTAACCCTGTCCTAGGTTACAGTGTAAGATGGGCCCCCAAAAATATTCTATTACCATTTTCATGAGCTGCTGAGACCAGGCGGGGTGGTGCTCCCTGCCTCCTCCCTCTGGATTATCTCCTGTTCATGGCCCAGCAAGGCCTTGCCCATGGCTCACACAGAACTGGCTCCTGGATTATCTCCTGTTCATGGCCCAGCAAGGCCTTGCCCATCACTCACAGAGAACTGGCTCCTGGATTATCTCCTGTTCATGGCCCA
>VYXC01011462.1:16551-29022 GCA_013397175.1 Platysteira castanea
CCAGGGATCCAGGGGCAGCCACAGCTGCTCTGGGCACCTGTGCCAGGGCCTGCCCACCCTCCCAGGGAGGGATTTCGTGCACATCTCCAACTTAAAATTCCCCTCCCTCAGTTTAAATCCATTCCCCTTTACCCATCACAACAGTTCCTGGTGAACAGTCCCTCTCCAATTTCCTCTAAGCCCCTTCAGATAGTGGAAGGCTGCTCTGAAATCTCCACACAACCTCCTCTCCTCCAGGCAGATAAAAACCACAAATTAATAAATGAAGGCGCTCAGTAGAAGTAACTCCACAAACTCCCACAGAAAAGAAGCTCCACAAAAACCTGCGTGTGCTGAATTGCCATGAACTGTGCTGCAAAACAGTTTTAAGCACCCATTTACAAACAAACCTCACAAAAACTCACTCTGAGTTGTTCTAGGAGTGATAATAGAGTGACAGAGGACACGGGTTTGCAGTTGGGAAACGACAGAGAAGGAAATGGAAGAGCAGATGCTGTGTTATTACCCGAAATAAATGAGCTCAGCGATGATAAATGCTCCCTTGGAGGAGAGAGGTGCCGGGACAGAGCGAAGTGGGGAATGAGGGAAATGGGATTGGGGTCACCTCCACTTAACCTCGGGGAGGAAAAGGCAAGTGAAACAGAAAGCTGTTAAAAAGCAGCAGCAAATGGAAAGTGATTCCACTGGGTAGAGTTGCCTAAAGGTCAGTGCTCAGAGCAAAAATAAACCGGATGGGGAGGAAAGGAAGGTTTTCCAATGAGCTCAGGTACACCCAGCTCACAAAAGAAGGGACTACACTGAGTGTTAAACCCTCTCATCTCTCCAGAAAAACACCTCCAGCATCTCTGTTGCCCTGGTTTTTGCCAAAGCCTTCTGTTTTAACCTTGGAGTCAGATTCTTTCTCACAGTTTCATGTAAATAACAGCCAATGTTTACTTAACGGTATTTTCTGGTTTTCATTCCTTTTGTGATAAGAGAACTTTAATGAGCATCTTTCTTCTCCAGTGGGATTGGGAAGGAAGTGACATGTCCTCCAATCCCTTGTGGAGTTGGGAATTGTATAAGAATGGGACATATGTAAACAATAAAAGTTTTCCCCTCCTTTCTGCTGAACCTGGCAAGTGTAAAAGCGTCTTATTGTGTCTTCCCAGACACACATCTCCTTGTCCTCTGGGCTAGGGAGGTGGAGAAATGGGAACGGGTGCTGGAATTCCTGGAGCTTGGAAGGGTCTGCACCTGCACCGAGTCCCTCACACCAACAGTTTTAATCACTGTTGGACATATCAGAATATTTCAAAAGAAATCAAAAATACCCATTATAATTTCTTCCCAGAGTATGAGATTCTTGCCAAAAACGGGGTTTTGGTGCCNCCTTGTCCTCTGGGCTAGGGAGGTGGAGAAATGGGAACGGGTGCTGGAATTCCTGGAGCTTGGAAGGGTCTGCACCTGCACCGAGTCCCTCACACCAACAGTTTTAATCACTGTTGGACATATCAGAATATTTCAAAAGAAATCAAAAATACCCATTATAATTTCTTCCCAGAGTATGAGATTCTTGCCAAAAACGGGGTTTTGGTGCCAATCTAGGACACCCAAGCGGTTTTTCCACGTCTTTAAAGAAAGTGGGATGACTCAGAAAGTAAAGTCTCACCAGGCCTCACTGTTCCTGACACGACTAAATATAAGTACGTGGATGAGGTTTTGCAGGATGGAGGATGCAGAACAAATCAGTTCTCATTCCAGGAGAGGAGGAATTCCTATAGAAAGGGTATTCATGTCCCAAGAAAAATAATCACTATCAGTTTGAATAGAAAGATTATTGGCAGATTTGGTTTTTTAAAAGATGGATATGATAGAATTAAAAAAAAAAAAAAAAAGTAAATTTGGGAGTATAAGCTTTAATCTGCTTCCATGGAAAAATGACTATTACAGTCAATAATATAAAAAATCCAAGGTAAATCCAGATTTCAATGTGCCATTTAAAGAAAACCCATGCAACCATCTCTGAATCCATCAGCTCTTCTCCCAAATCCCTGTGCAGTCCTATCACCCAGAGCCAGGGCACTGCACTGGGATGTTCAGGAGTCAGTTTTAGGTCGATTCCTGGTTTTGTTTAACTGCATTGTGCCAAATTGTTTAGAAAAATTTGATAGCAATTCATTAAATGGGAGCAGCTTCATTTTGAGAGTGGGTTTTATAGCCCAACATTGCATTGGACTGCAAAGATAGATTAGCTCGAAATTTGTTCTGTAATTAATTCCCTGGAGAGAAATCCATTTGCATGCAAAAAAGAAGGGGATTTAATTAATGGCCAGATATATTTAAATTGATATATCAGCTACTCGCAGACAATTGGAGCTTCATTCCTTATTGACTGGAGCACTGAGGAGCTTTTGTACAATGGGAAAGGAAGAGAAGTGAGTAAAGGAAAGTCTGATCCTTCTGTCGGGGTTCCAGTAACTCCCTGGATGTGCCATAATTGAGATTGGCACTGATTATAATGGAAATTGGATTGGATGGACCTTGGAGAAACCTGGTCTGGTAGAAAGTTCCCTGCCATGGAGGGGGTTGGATCAAGGTGATCTTTAAGGTCTGCTCCAACCCAAATCTTTCCGTGATTCCATGATTTTTTGGTAATTACCCAGACAACAAAGGAAGTTAAGTTAAAAATGAAGAGTAATAAAAATTAGTGTTAAAATCAAAAAATTAATGGATGGTAAATTCAGGTAGGTGGAGCTGAACTGTTGAGTACTGGAGCTCCTAAACACAAGGAATCAGCCATCCCTCCAGGAAATCTTCTAATTTCCCACTGGATTTAGCACAGAGTTGAATTTGGGGATTTAGGGATGTGCAAAAAACCCCGTTTGACCAAAGGGAATGTCCCACGTGTGACTCTGCTAAAACCTGATATTCACAGAATGCCCAGGGATTTTAAAACTGAGTTTTAGGACTGACAAATGTGGGATTTGGGGACGTCAAACAAATGTGGGGTCCCTTCCACGAATGAAATTCTGAACACAAAGAGACTTCCCCAGGAGCTAAAATTCCTGACAGAACCCAAGTGCACACAGTGCTGGGAACCACAGCTCCAACCAGCTTCCAACCCGTGGAAAAATTGGTGTGGAGAAGGATTTTCCTGGCACGATCTGCACTCATGGCTGAGAAATTCCAATATTTCATTTCCCTGGGTCAGCCTGAGTCCTTTGGGAAACCTTATTTTCATCAAAATAAATGAAAAGCATCACCTCGAAACCCCACAAGATTTCTATGGCCGTAATAAATTTCTCACATCTGCTGAAATTCCTCTGGATAACCAGGAACCAGGGTAGGTCCCATCCCTAAATACCAGCCTAAAGAGATCCTCATATTGAAATATCTCCAGATCCTGCACCATCATGTTTTTTTATGGATGTCTATAAATCAATATCACTAGGCCAGGTATCAGGAGAGATAAGACTGCCTCACACTTCCCCAAAAATTATCCGTGTGGGAAGGTGAAAACACATTTTTTATGAACATTTTTATTGCCTCCACAGACACAATAAAATATCAACAGTGGATGCCCAGGAGAACAAACATCTGGGTTTGTTCCCTTTTCTAAGGAGAGGGAATGGCTGAAAAAGTACTTTAGAGTTACAAACACAAAAATTCTATTCAAGGGTGTAGAAACAGACGTTTTCAAGAATGAAGGGAGTTCAGCTCCTTGAAAAACCCCAAATAAGTCAAATTCTCAAGTTGCTTTTAGAGGGAACAACCACACAAATGCTGACACTCCCATTACTGGGCTTATATCTAAATATATATATTTATATATAGATATAGATCTTTGGACAATCAACAATATTGATTTAGTTCTAATATTCATGTAGAAAATTGAGGAAGAAGAACTGACAGTGAATCTTGATAAAAAGTTTGTGTAGAGGAGCCTTTTCATTGCTGTCACTCAGCACTGAGAACTGCTTAATTAGAAAACACAAAGTAAATATTCAGGCTAATTTTGCACAGTGTCATCCTTCAATCAATTTTCCGTATAAATTCTATGGAATTTAAATTATTATCACACGCAGCACTATCTTGTGAGTGGTCTTGATGACGATATTGATGTTTATCACCAACCACCAGCAGATAAAAGAAGTTATATATCGAAATTAAAGCAGAAAATTACTTGACACGGCCTTTTTATTTCTACAATTGCGGAGAACCAGGCTTCAAGCTACAACAAGCACATAACAAATCAAATTAGGGTAAGAAACTCACTCAAAGCACTGGAGCAGATAAAAAAATTCAATTTGAAAATCACATTCCCTATGGCGTTTTCCCTTGCTCCCAGGATTGTTGTATTCCTACAAAAACCTGAAAGAGTTCTCATGTCCTGTGGATGTTTTCTTCCCTGGAAGACACAACCTTGCCTTTGCCAAGGAGCAGGGTGACATGAAAAATGCTACAGATCGTGTCAGGGAGGAGCTGTCAGGGTGTGAGAGGGGGGATTTCCAAATCAGTTCCAAAAAAGGAGCTGTAAGAGTTTGAAATTTTACCTTATGAGATCTCCTGGCTCTGATTTTTTATTATTTCCGGGAATATTGCAGCCTGATGGAATAAAAAGAGGCATGAAACTTAAACAGCGTTGTAGCACATAGATTTATTTTCTAAAGAATTTTAATACCAGCTGGTAAGAGCTTTGAATCACAAACCTCTTGCTTTATTGCTGCACAGATTTGGAAAGGAGGGTCTGGGAGATTTGGTCAGTGCGTTTCCGTGAGGATTCTCAAAGGAAAAGAAGGGGACTTAATTAATGGCCAGATATATTTAAATTGATCTATCAGCTCCTCGCAGACAGTTGGAGCTTCATTCCTTATTGAAAGCCAGCACTGAGGAGCTTTTGTACAATGAAAAAGGAAAAGTGAGGAAAGGAAAGAGTGATCCTTCTGTCGGGGTTCCAGTAACTCCTTGGATATGCCATAATTGAGATTGGCTGGTAAGAGCTTTGAATCAAAAATTTCTTGCTTTATTGTTACCCAGATTTGGAAAGGAGGGTCTGGGAGATTTGAGCAGTCGTGTGTTTCCGTGAGGATTCTCATGGAAATCCTGTGGAAATCACCTCCTCTGGAGGGGATGGGGTGAGGGACACCCTCGGGCCAGCTGCAAGGAGAGCCCAAACTCCGTCAATATTTATAAATAAAGCACAGAGCCCATGCACTGACAGGAACGACCACAGTGGGACGGGTTTTTTAAGACCTGGAGAACCTTTCCCATAAAAACAGGCTGGGAGATGTGTCTGAGAAGACACAATAAAGACGCTCTCAGACCTGCCAGGTTCAGCAGAAAGGAAGGAATGAATGTTTATTATTTACAATCTCNTGGAAATCCTGTGGAAATCACCTCCTCTGGAGGGGATGGGGTGAGGGACACCCTCGGGCCAGCTGCAAGGAGAGCCCAAACTCCGTCAATATTTATAAATAAAGCACAGAGCCCATGCACTGACAGCAACGACCACAGTGGGATGGGGTTTTTAAGGCCTGGAGAACCTTTCCTATAAAAACAGGCTGGGAGAGCAGGAGCTGTTCAGCATGGGAAAGAGAAGGATCCAAGGAGACCTCAGTGAGGCCTCCAGGACCTGAGGAGGGCTCGTAAAAAAGAGGGGAAGGGACTTTTCCATGTGCAGATAGTGACATGGAAGAGAAATATTTTTAAACTCAATGAGGATTTAGATGGGATATTAGGAAGAAATTCTTCCCTGTGAGGGTGGGGAGGGGCTGGGATGGAATTCCCAGAGAAGCTGAGGCTGCTCCTGGATCCCTGGGAGTGTCCAAGGCCAGGTTGGATGGGGCTTGGAGAATCCTGGGGTAGTGGAAGTTGTCCCAGCCCATGGCAGGGGCTTGGAATGACTACAGCATCTCGAATGAGATATTTCCCAGAGCTTCCCTGCCTCTCCTTTTCCTCACCACACGACCGGAGGCTTTCCGGAGAGAATTCATTCAGTCTGTTGCTCTGAATGTCTCTCTTCAATAATTAACACCAATACTTAACTTCCAAAGATGTTTGCATGTCATTTCTTGTCACATGAATTGTAGAGTGAGGTACTTGCCGGGCTGTGTTTGAAGACTGCTGCTGAGTGACTTTCAGCAGCCATGAATAAGAGATGGGAGCTTTCAGATTTCATCAGATACAGGCAGGGTTTCCACGGCTGGCAGGGAAGAGTGCACGGCGGCTGCTCCTGAAGTAAATGTTCACTTTGAACAGGACTTGAAGCCAATTGTACCGAGGGAATGAAGCCCACGGTGTGTCTGGAGAGCCTCGCCCACAGAGAGAACAGAGAAATGTTCAAGTTGGAAAAGATCTCCCAGGCTGAGTCCAAGCTGGGATCGATCCCCACCAGAGCTCTGAGTGCCACATCCAGTCATTCCTTGGACACCCCCAGGGATGGGCACTCCAAACCTCCCCATAGAGCCTCTTCCAACCTTTTCCATGGGGAAATTCCTGCTGGTGCCCACCCTGAGCCTCCCCAGGCCCAGCCTGAGGCCGTTCCCTCTGCTCCTGTCCCTGTTCCCTGCCAGCAGAGCCCGACCCCCCCTGAGCCCCCTCCTGTCAGGGACTTGTGCAGAGCCACCAGGGCCCCCCTGAGCCTCCTTTGCTCCAGGCTGAGCCCCTTCCCCAGCTCCCTCAGCCCCTCCTGGGGCTCCAGACCCTTCCCCAGCTCCCTCAGCCTCTCCTGGGGCTCCAGACCCTTCCCCAGCTCCCTCAGCCTCTCCTGGGGCTCCAGACCCTTCCCCAGCTCCCTCAGCCTCTCCTGGGGCTCCAGACCCTTCCCCAGCTCCCTCAGCCTCTCCTGGGGCTCCAGACCCTTCCCCAGCTCCCTCAGCCTCTCCTGGGGCTCCAGACCCTTCCCCAGCTCCCTCAGCCTCTCCTGGGGCTCCAGACCCTTCCCCAGCTCCCTCAGCCTCTCCTGGGGCTCCAGACCCTTCCCCAGCTCCCTCAGCCTCTCCTGGGGCTCCAGACCCTTCCCCAGCTCCCTCAGCCTCTCCTGGGGCTCCAGACCCTTCCCCAGCTCCCTCAGCCTCTCCTGGGGCTCCAGACCCTTCCCCAGCTCCCTCAGCCTCTCCTGGGGCTCCAGACCCTTCCCCAGCTCCCTCAGCCTCTCCTGGGGCTCCAGACCCTTCCCCAGCTCCCTCAGCCTCTCCTGGGGCTCCAGACCCTTCCCCAGCTCCCTCAGCCTCTCCTGGGGCTCCAGACCCTTCCCCAGCTCCCTCAGCCTCTCCTGGGGCTCCAGACCCTTCCCCAGCTCCCTCAGCCTCTCCTGGGGCTCCAGACCCTTCCCCAGCTCCCTCAGCCTCTCCTGGGGCTCCAGACCCTTCCCCAGCTCCCTCAGCCTCTCCTGGGGCTCCAGACCCTTTCCCAGCTCTGTTCTCCTCTCTGGACACTCTCTAATACATAATTACCATCTAAATTAACAAAGCTCTTTTTTTGTGTTAATATAAGCTCAAGGCCTATGTTGACCTAGAGGCAGAAGCAAGCGCTGCCTGTGTTCTGCTGCTGAGCAAACTGACTTAAAATTAGATCCAGAAGACCAAATTTTTATCATTTATATTTGCTGCAACATCAGCTATAGAATTAGTGTGTGCTGGCAGCTCAATAACTGACTTTAATCTGTTCTCATTAATGCACCTTGCATCTCCCCATTCTCCAGGGAGTCGTTCCCTGGTTCACATCCCAGCAGATCAGCCTGATGGGGAGAAATTCCCTTGCACTACACGAGGCCTGTAAAATGCAGTGCTGTGGGTTCTGGGGAGGCATTCAGCTCCTGTCCATCTTCCCTGCAGCCCCAGAGCTCCTGGGCTCCCACCTGGATGTGCCTGGTGCTGTAATTCCAGGTCCTGTGCTGCTTCAGGGTGGGTTTTTATTCGCTCGGTACCTCTGGTGTTTATGAGCTGGCATCTGGCCACTCCTTGTGCTTCCAGCTTGAGCTAAATGAGAAAAGTTTCCCAGCACTTTTTGCAGTTCCAGCTTGAGCTAAATGGGAAAAGTTTCCCAGCAGCGCTTCCCGAGACTGCTGTGGGTTTTGAGCTCCTTGGAAAATCGGAGTTTGCAGTCTCATATGGAAAATGCCACCAGGATTCAGGCTTCTATAAAATATTATCTAAAGAGGGACTCAACACAGCCGTAGTGTGCACCAGGGGCACGGCACAGCACAGAAGGGACATTTGGAAAGGACAAAGGGAATTTTTGGGAATGTTTGGAGTGGCACATCCACGTGATTTCTCCAGCAGTGAACAGAGAAGTTCAGATGTGCAGAAACAGTAAGGAGTGGGGGACCTCCACAAAGGAGCAAAAGCTTGCAGTGAACATGGCAGAGGAAGCTGGGAGGATGGAGGTGGGCACTCCAGAACTCTGTGCTTGCATCCCTGGACACAACAATCTCCAAAGCTACCAGTCCTGCCATCACTTCCCTCAGTCCTCCACCTTCCAGGCCTGACCTCCAGCCAGGACCTGCAGTGGGATCACCCAGACCTGGCCCCACCACCCCTAAAGAATCCCACCCCTCTTCTCACACCCCTCTCCCACCTCCCAGAAAAACTTTTTGTCTCCTGCTGGTGAACTTCCCAACAAGCCTTTGGTAACCTTTAATTGGCCAAGTCCCAGGACATGGAGCTCGGCAGAGCTTTTCCTCCAGGGACGTCTGCCCTGGAAATGGCAGAGCAAAAGGAGCACAAAGCTGGAAGGATGCAATTATTCAGCAGGGAAGTGTTTGAAGCCAAAAAGATCTGGATGCACGTTGGTTTGGTATCACTAAATGACGAGGCAGTTTTTAATTTGAATTGTGAATCACCCTCACATGGGCCTCCTGACTTAATTTCTCTTTTGTTTAAGCAAGTGAGTCATGGGGTCAGGTCTGGCTTTGAGGCAGGAGAAGGCAGGGAAAATTCCCCACTGCAGCTCATATCCTCGGGATCAAAGGGAAGGATCTGCTTTCCCGGGTAACTCAAGGCTGAACAGAATTTTTTTGTGTGCAATTAAGAGGATGATAAATTGCTACTGATCTGTGAAGAGGCAGCGGACAAAGGTCTGTTATCCTAACTGACAGTGCTATAAACTGGTTTTGATTTCTAAGTCTTAGCTGCCCAATCAAAGCTTGAAATGGATGGGAAATCCCTCTTATTAATTGAGGGACAGGGGAATTATCATTTATCTGCATGATTTAGCTGCATCAGTACCATGAACCCAGCTAGGCCATGCTCCACCTACCTTACCCTAAAAAAAAAAATTCACTGATTTATCTCAATCCCTTCCTTTTCCATCTGATACAGCTTAAGAATAGAGGATCCACTGGCATGAAATGTAGGATCCAAGTGTGGAATTCTGCATGTTCTCATACAGAAAAGAACAATATTTCAATCAGTACCAGGTGGGATTTTAAAACAGACCGTGCAATTATAAAACAGAACGTGCAATTATAAAACAGAACGTGCAAGAAAGGGAAATAGAACTTCCCCTTTCGGCCAAAGTGCCAAAATAGTGTAAAACCCAAATATTCCGCAGCAGCTGGTGAAAAATTAAAAACAAAATCCTCAGCCTGAAAAAGAAAAAAATTGAAAAAATAAAAGTCTTCTGCTTAGCACAGAAAGCACCTCTGAAAAGTCCATTTTCCACACACAGCCACACCTCCACTTGTCAGCCACTCCAGCTGCCAGTTCTCAGGTCTTTGCCTTATTTCCCTGCTCTTCAGAGACAGCAGCCAGATGGCCAAAATTGAATCTCCCTCCCAGCAGGGCGGGGGGAATGGCAGGAGCTGCTCCCAGCCAGCCACGAGGAGCTCCAGGCTGGGAGCAGATGCTGCCTGTCACCGAGCTGGGGGCCCAGCTAGCAGAAATCTTGGAGAAAAGCACGGGATAACTGGGAAAAGATGGCATTTTGTCCCAGAAATTTCAAAGGAACCCTGTTTTTCTTGCAGCCCTCTAACAGCACGATGAAATCGAACTCGGGCACGTCAAGGTTTAGCTCAAACTGCCATGAGAGCCAAAGGGGAAATTGAGGATGAGAATTAGAGTTTTAGGCCAAATTCCACTGGGAAAAAAGTTAACTAGGGCTGGCCAGAATTCCAAATGGACACAAGTAACTCACACATATCTGCTTCCAGGTGCTCTCTGCTCTGGAATAACTCACGGCTTTAGGCTGGGCTTAATTTTCCCCTACTATGCAGGGATGGCTCCTTTTCCCAGGCAAGGGAGAGGATGAGAGGACACAGCCTCAAGCTGCACCAGAGGAGGTTCAGGTTGGATGGCAAGAAGAATTTCTCCATGGAAAGGGTTGTTAAACATTGGAAGGGGCTGCCCAGGGAGGTTTGGGGTCCCCATCCCTGGAGGTGCCCAAGGAAGGGGTGGAGGTGGCACTGAGTGCTCTGGGCTGGGGACAAGGTGGGGATCAGGCCCAGCTTGGACCCGATCTTGGAGATCTTTTCCAGCCCAAATGAATCCGGGATTCTGCATCAACCTCCCCTCTGTGTGAAAATGGATATTGCTTTTCCCTGCCTTCATTCCCAAGGGTTTAATCAAGGGAGGCTCCATCTCCTGCTCTCGGCGTGGCCGTGTGAACCCACGGAGCGCACACCAGACAGGAGCAGCTTTCCAGGAGATTCTGTCCCGTGCTGGGGATGCAGCTGCTCCTGCCACAAGGAAAACAAATCTTTCCTGACCTCTGCAGCTGCTGGTTGGTCTCTATCCCTCATCTGCTTCCCTGCCTGGAAGGCAGCAGCAAGGCAAGCACAGCCTGCCCCGCTCATGTGGCCAACAGAAGTGTTTGAATCAGAGATGGGAGAGGTCATCAGTCTCCTGGAGCAGGAGTCAGGTGAAATAAAATAATAGGGCAGGACTGCAGGTCCTTTAAATGCCTTTATCAAAAGTGATCAGCTCAGGTTGGGGGCTTCTGTAGGCTCTACTGCTGCTCCCAGCTTCGACGTGGGGGAGGAGGAATTTGGCTCTGTCAGTCAAAGCCGGCAGAACTGGGCCTTCTCTCCTCACAGGGAGTGGTCAGGAAAACAAATTCAGCTTTTCTTCGAGAGAGAGGGGGCTCCTATTGGAGCCTTCCCCCTCCTGCCGCCAGGGTGACCACAAAAGCTCAAAGGTTGACTACGTGGTAGCCCTCTTTCCAACTGATAATCAGGTTAGTTCTTCTTAAAAAGCTTGTTGGCTCGTTTTTAACTTGTTAATTTTCTGGGACTTGTCCTCCCAAGAGTCTTTTGGGCTTTCATTTGCATGTCAGGCTCTCTCTTTTTTTTTCTCTTCTCTCTTCAGATCGTTCTTGGGGGGGTGAGTGGTCGCTTAGGGAACGGAGGGGGAAGGGTGCATTCCAATCATTGATATGCATTGATAACAGGGTGATTACTGCCTTTAGGTAATTTACAAGTGGGGGGTTTTTACAACAACAGTCGCAGCAACTACAGGCATAAGGGGTAACAAATTATGAACTACAATAAAATACAAAATAAATGCATAATTACTAAAATGAGTTCTTATTTATAACATCAGGGAGGGTGGGCACACAGGAAAAAACAGTGGGAAGGGTGGGCTGTGAAGGGGAAATGCATCAAGGCCTGGGAGTTGCATTTATCCGACACAAAGGGCTCAGCTCAGCTCCACTGACACCGAATGAGGCACAGCCCATGGAGCATCAGGGCTCAGGGGGGTCAGAGTTGCACAAACTGGGAGCTCACGGCCCCCAGGCACCTCCCTGGAGAGCTCCAGGCAAAGCTGGATACTTTGGGAATTCAGTGTTGCACAAAAGCTGCCTAAAGGGAGCTGTGGTGTGTTCAGCGTCACCAGAAAGTACGAGCTAAGTCCATAAAATACAGCAAATTATTCATCATCATCGTAACATTTAAGCTGGTGATTCGTTTAGTTTTACCTCCGATACTTTATTTTTTCCCCATTCTCAGTGCTGTTCATGGAATTACAGAAGGGTTTGGGTTGGAAGGGATCTTAAAGCTCATCTCATTCCAGCCCCTGACCTGGGCAGGGACACCTTCCACTGGACCAGGTTGGTCCAGGCTCCATCCAAGCTGGATATGGACAGGAAAGGTAGAAACAGCCAAATAAAATACAACAAGATTCAGAAATCCCCTAAAGAAAGATTTTCTTTCTAATCTTTCCTATTAAAAAGAAAAAATCTTAAACCATACTTAAAACCAGACAAATTATGCTGGTAATAGCATTTGATCCACACTTAATTATGAATCAATTAAGATTCACAAGACTCACTCCTTGCCTTTGAAGGCTGTTTTCCAGAATTATCAGTATTTTCCAATGAAGGACATGATAAAGAGTAAAAGTAGAAATTCACCTGGGAAGTTATTCGAATAAAAAGGAAGTCACCAGGCTGTGGTTACATTCTGCCAGGAAATTACAGTGATTTGATATAATAATAATAATTATAGTAATAGTAATAGTAATAGTAATAGTAATAGTAATAGTAATAGTAATA